>PVJS01001798.1:39125-92175 GCA_004027185.1 Glis glis
ATACAGAAACAAGTCCACAAACTTATAGCCAATTGATTTTTGACAAAGGTGCCAAACACATACGTTGGAGAAAGGACAGTCTTTTCAACAAATGGTGCTGGGAAAACTGGTTATCTACCTGTAGAAAAATGGAGCTGAATCCTTACCTCTCACCCTGCACAAGAGTCAACTCGAGATGGATCAAAGACCTGGAAGTTAGGCCAGAGACTGTGAAATTATTAGAAGAAGCCATAGGTCCAACACTCCATCACATAGGCACAGGTAGAAACTTCTTCAACAAGACCTCCAAAGCACAGGAAATTAAAACAAGAATTAATAAGTGGGATAGCATTAAACTACAAAGCTTCTGCTCATCAAAGGAAACCATCAAGAGCTTAAAGAGAAAGCCTACGGAATGGGAAAAGATATTTGCAAGCTATCCCTCTGACAGAGGTCTAATATCTAGGATATACAAAGAACTTAAAAGACTTTACACTAAGAAAACAAACAATCCGATCAAGAAGTGGGCAACTGAAATGAATAGACACTTCACGAAAGGAGATACAAATGGCCAATAGATACATGAAAAAATGTTCAATATCATTAGCAATCAGGGAGATGCAAATCAAAACTACTCTAAGATTTCATCTGACCCTAATTAGAATGGCAAGCATTAAGTAGTCAAACAACGACAAATGTTGGCGAGGATGTGGGGAAATTGGGACTCTTCTACACTGTTGGTGGGATTGCAAACTAGTTCAACCACTGTGGAGATCAGTGTGGAGATTCCTCAGAAAATTGGGAATGGATCCACCATATGATCCGGCTATTCCACTACTGGGTATCATACCAAAGGGATTGAAACTAGAAAACAACAGTTATATATGCATACCCATGTTCATAGCAGCACAATTCACAGTGGCCAAAGTATGGAACCAACCTAGATGTCCATCAACAGATGAATGGATTACAGAATTATGGGAAATATACACAATGGAATTCTACTCATCAATAAAGAAGAACAAAATAACAGCATTTGCAAGAAAATGGAAAGATCTGGAGAGCATTATGTTGAGTGAGATTAGCCAATCACAAAAAATGAAGGGTCATATGTTTTCATTAATATGTGCAATTTAGGGAGTAGTGGGGACACAAAAGGGACTCCAATGACAATGGAGAACCCTCAGTGGTGCAAGGGAAGGGGTACAAGGGAAGGGGAAGGGTAAAAAAGTAGTGAATCCATGGAATTACTGTCATAAACAATGTGTATATATGAGATTATACCAACATCATTCTCAGTGCTACATGTGGGTGGGAGGCGGGGGGGGAGGGACACCAAGAGCTGTGTGCATGTATGTTAACACCAAACTGATACTCATTGTGATGTGAGACTACAATGCACCAATAAAAACATAAAAAAAAGAAACACTCAGTATTTATTTATATTATTGGTCAGCTGAACAAGCAGCTTAAATAAGAGAGTGGCAGACTTTGAATTTAATAGTCAAGGCCTTTTTCTATTATACCAAACTGTTCCTAATGGAATCTCTCTGTTCTTAAAAGTTATAATTATGAGCCAGGCTTGGTGGTGCATACCTGTAGTCCTAGTATTTGGGAGACTTTGACAGAAGGATCCCAGGCTCAAGCCAGCCTCAGCAACTTAGCAAGACCCTGTTTCAAAATAAAAAAGGCCTGGGGGAGTAGCTCAGATGTAGAATGCCCCTAGGTCCTATCTCCAGTGCTAAAAAAAAAAGTCAAATGTACATACATTTTTTAAAAAGTACTATTTACTTAGTAGTAGAGTAGATGGAGATAAGCAGTTAAATTGCTTCCTGGTTCCCTAACATCAAGCAAAAATTACAGAATTTTGAAGAGTTGAATTAAATATTTCTATATTGAAAATATATCTGATATTAATAGAAAAATTTTAACTTTTGAAAAATTAGTATTTTTCTATATATTTATAAAATATACTTATGTGAGCACATTTTAAAACATTTTATGTAATCCCAACTGCTTAGGAGGCTGAGGCAGGAGGATCCCTTGTACCCAGAAGTTTTGAGAGCAGCCTAGGCAACATAGTGAGATGCTATCTTTTGAAAAAAAAATTATGTTTTGAGGTCTCAGTACGGCAATTATTATTTTTAAGCCTAGTGATAGCTATGGTTATCTTGATAGATTGTTGGCATTTGTTACAGTGACAAAGTACTAGTCATAGAGATGAACCAGTATTGGGTCTGTATAAAAAATGAGAAAAACAATGTAAGTTCCATATCACACAACTTGGTAATATAGAAGGTTGAGATTTATTTAGATATGCTTCTTCTACCTTTTAGTGAGAATAACACTCCAGAATTACTCTATGGAAATGTTTAAAGACATCTTTTTTAAAAATTAGTTATCTTTTAAGCCAGGCGTGGTGGCGCACGCTTGTAATCCCAGTACTTGGGAGGCTGAGACCGGAGGATCCGGGTTCGCGGCCAGCCTCAGCTCTCTCTCTTTCTTTCTCTCCCTCTCTCTCTCTCTACTTAGTGAGGCCCTCTGCAACTTCGTGAGACCGGGTTTCAAAATAAAGTATAAAAAATAGGCCCGGGGGCGTAGCGCGGAGGTAGAACGCCCCTGCGTTCAATCCCCGGTACCGCAAAAAAAAAAAAAAAACAACATATTCTATTGAAATGCTTTTTTATCGTATTATCTGCATTTTTTTTACACCCTCTTAATTAAAGTTTACGTTCACCTTACTCTGTCCTGGTCCTGGGTTCAAGTATTGTCAAGTGCTTTATGTATAACAGGCTGTCAATATATGGTTTTGGGATATGTTATTCCATTCTCCTTGAAAGCTACGACCAGGTTTTTATTGTCCTTCAGGTGTCTTACAGCCCTATAGAAGTTGGAATTGTAGGTGTAAAGTATTTTTTTTTCTGATAGATGAAAATGGAATCAGAAAAGAACTTAGAAAGAAGGAACTGTTACTAAACTGAGAAGTGTCTTTCTTCATCTCACTCGAGAAGTTAAAAATTGGAATTCAGTGGAAAAAGTACCTAGAAAAGTTTTTAAAAGATTAAAGTCTTATGGTTTGGTTTATTTTATCACTTATTCAGAATGTTGAGTAGACACAAAATATTTCACCTGCCCAAGTTAATCAGGTTCTGTTTTAGTGGAATTTGAGAAAAGTCTCTTAAAAATCATTTAATGAGCTATCTACAGTATATCGTGAATCTTGGCTTAATAATGACATCTTTTTCCATTCTTCTGCTAATGTGTACATATGATTATTACTGTGGCATTTTAATATTGGCTATAGAATTATCATAAGGAACCAAGTAAGCATTTAGTTGTGGGAAGGTTATATACTAAGCAGAATATGCTTTTGTGAAACTATAAAAATTCCCTTTTGTTGAAAGTGTTTATAGTTACGTATCAGAAAATAAAATAAGTAAAAGAAATATATTCAGATTAGTAGTCTTCTAAATTTATGTCTCAAACAAATTAGTTTGGAATTTCTGACACAATTTGAATGGCTAGAATAAGGTAAAGTAAGGCTGTTGGCTTTTCTCAGTAAAATCCCTTAATTTTGTATTATTAAATATCAGTGATAGGTGGTGTGACCAGAGGCTAGAAAATATAAATTGTTCCAAGAATTTCTTCCCAAATATTTTATTAAAATCTATTCTTTTATTTATATTTACATGTGTCTGAAAAATATCAGAAATATTGCAGGTTGAACAGATTAAATATTAGAGTTGAACATACTCAATTTTCTGTTTTCATAGAAAAGAAGCAAAATTGTATCTTAGTGCTGTATTATGTTGAGGAAGTTAAATATATATAGCAAATTTCATATTTTAAATAGAAATTGCAGACAGCATATTAGTTTTGAGTGAATGTAATAGTGTATTCATACTGTTATTTAACTAAATTTTTATATAAAAGTTAGTTTTTAAAAGAGATATTTTTAGAGCTCAGGGCCTATGTTGCTTAATGAGTAGGACATGTTCTGAGGAATGTGTTGTCAGGTGACTTCATCACTGTGTGAAAATTGCTCAATCACAGGTGGACTAGCCTACTGTACAGCTAGGCTACATGATATAACCTATTGTTTCTAGACTACAAACTGTAAAACAGGTTACCTAACTGAATGTAGTAGATAATTGTAACACAGTGTTAAGTATTTGTATAGAAAAGATACAGTAGAATACTAGGTGATAGGAACTTTTCAATTCCATTGTAATCTTATGGGATCATCATCATATATGTGATCTGTTGTTGACTGAATTGTCATTATGTGGTGCATGTTTGTGTTCAAGCAGGTTTATATTTTATTACGGCTGCTCTGTTGTTCTTTATTTACCTAATGATAGATGCTTAATGAGCCCTCTGCATGAAGGACTTTAAGAAAAGGTAATATTTGAGAATAATAGAAAAATAGTATTCTTATATATTATGTTTTTCATTGAGAATACAGATGTTTTTTCCTTCCTTTAGGACCTTAGAGTCTATTTGGGCAATAGGTTAGAGTGTTGGAGCTAGGGGTTATGTTTGAGTTATAGAAAAATAGATCTGAGAGAATGAGAGTTGATTTCATGAAGAAATAAGAGAATCTTTGGAACTAAAGATGTATTTCAGTTACTAATTTGTTACTAATTTCTAGTCTTAGAGTTTTTAAATTTTGACAATATGTAAAGGGACAGATCTATTTGACATGCTTTTTCTTTAGAATATAGACTTTAGAATAAGGTAAAACTTAATTGTTTCAATAATGAACATTCTTTAAACAACACAGAAGCAAAAATATTGGAATATATCCTTACCTTGCCTCCCCTTTTTTTTCTCATTTGTTGCCTATGTGTGATTTTCTTTTTAACAGGAAATCAAACCACAAAGCCATTATAACCATGGATATGGTGAACCTCTTGGACGGAAAACTCATATTGATGATTATAGTACATGGGACATAGTCAAGGCTACACAGTAAGTTTTTTTTTGTGGTAGCTTTCTTCTTTGACATATATTTTAAGTAGAATGTGAATCTGAACAACTGTCTTACTACTTTGGGAGGAACCAGCAGTATTTCAGTTAATTTATTTCCTATCAATTTATTAAATATGCCTGCTTGCTTTTGGTCCTACTAATCTTTCTAGAAGTTTACCATTATTCCCTAAGAATATTAAGATTATGAAGAATTGGGAAACATTGTCAGTATCAAAAGCACTTTAAATGAGAAACTGTGTATCCCATATTCCGCTCCCCTTCAAGTAGGTACAAAAATTAGAAATAAAATAATGTCATGTTTGTTTAACCTATACTAAGGGTGATACTACAGAGTTGTCTAAAATAATGATTTTCAAAATGGCCAGATTATATCAATTTTTGAGATAGGGTAAGGAAAATTAAGAATATTATAATGCAAATCATGTGGAAGTTGTTCAATTGTAAAGAGGAAAAAGCATGCATTTAATTAATAGGTCCTTTAGCACTTTAAAATTGCCTGAAGTTCATTGCATCTAGCAGATTTGATAGTTATAATGGTATAATTACCTTAGGTATATATTTTTCCTGGTTTTTCTGATCATTTGTATATTCTTCAATAAAACATTAAGTGATATTTGTGGTCAGTAAGTAAACTAAAACTGAGCATTTTAAAATTTGTGAAATTAAGAAGTAACATTTTTCTAGCATAAAGGACTTGATAAGTTTTTGGTGTCTTAGTGTTCATTATATAGTGTGTACAAAATCTTTATTTAGTGCAAAACAAATTCCTGATTATGTAGCCTTTATTAAAACTTGCATAGGTGGTTTAAAATACTTAACTTACCTGGATCCTAGGAAAAGCCTCCAATTTCATTGAATGCCCTGGAATTATATAAGAAATTTTGTGTGTTGGAGTACTTTTCTGGGTAGAGTCTATGACTTTCATTACATTCTCAAAGGAGCCTGTGATTCCTACAAAAAAATTAATAATGATTGATCTCAATACGTATTTGCTTACTTAGTACTTCATATCTCAGATTCTAAAGACTTTACTTTCCCATCCCAAATTTGGTAGGAGTTTGTCACAGTGGGGAGCACAGCTACAACAATGACCGCCTTCCTTGTCTGCACCTGTGTGTTCTGAAGCAGCAGTCAGAGCACAAGGTCTCTGGTACTGAGGACAGAATTCTTTTTTTCCCCTCCCTGTCAAGTTGTGTGCTGATTGCTCCAGGAACAGTTGCACAGTTGCCTGCCAGTGGGTGGAGGGTGGGGATTGGTAGCTGCTACTGGCCTAAGCATTGAACTGCACCACAATTTACTCTCCAAGCATTTACCTGGAAGTTGCAAACCTTCAATAGACTCTAGAGTTCCAGCACAGATCACACAGACTCTGCTAGTGCAGTTGTTGTGTAAGTGGAGAAATAGATTTCTGGTGCTTCTTACTCTGCCATCCTCCAAGAATCCTTTCTTTACACACTTAAAATAATCAGTGATACTGTGTGTGGTTAAAATGATTTTTGTAATCATTTACCTTCTCATTCAAAGTGAAATTCTGCTCTTTAATATGCCTGGTTTACTTAACTAGGCACTTGTAAAGAACCTTCTGAAAAAGAACAACTGACTGATGCTACCGTTGTCATCCTCTCCAGCTCTTAGGTTGATTTCTTTGTGTATGTGTTTGTGTTGTGTGTATGTATTTGCTTGCACACACACGCAAAACAGAGCCAGGACAGCCGCAGTCTGAGGACTATGTTTAAATACCAAAGCTAATTTCTCATGGCGGTGCATGTCTCTAATCCCAGTACTTGGGAGGCTGAGACAGGAGGATCGCAGATTTGAGGCCAGCCCCAGCAACTTAGTAAGACCCTGTTTAAAACAAAAATTAAAAGGGCTGGGGGTATAGTTCAGAGGTAGAATGCCCCTGGGTCCAGTCCCCAGTAAACACGCACGTATGCACGCACCAAAACCCTAACTTCTCTATTAAATAAGATATGAATATAGGTAGAAGTTCCTATGTTTGTTTCTAGTGTTTCATTACTGTGTAGCCTTTCCCCTAATCACACCCTGTAGTGTGCCTTCCCCAGTTTAGATATCATTGTGATAAAGAAATGACAAATATTGTCAGCTTTATTTAAATTTGTTTTTGTATTTTCACAAAACATTTCAGGGATCTAATACTTGGGTTAGGAAAAAGATGGTGGTGGTTGTGGCTTGATGATGGAATCTTGGTAGTTTATTATACCATTCTTTTTACTTTTGTTTGTGCTTGAATTTTTTCATAATTAAGAAGGTAATGAGAGTAGCTACTCCTGCTTGCTTTTGGAAAAAGGGAGGAAACAGACCAAATAATGTTATGCTTATGTATAGAGGTATCACCACCAATCTCACTAGCATGTACAGGGAAGGAAGAGGGGCTAATGGGGTGGGGTGGGGAGAGGAGGGAAACTCACAAAGAGATTACGAGTGCATATATGAATGTGTTACTTTGAATCTCACTACAATGAATAATTACGTTGCACCAATAAAATAAAATGATAAAGTTAAAAAAATTGCCACACAAAGATAGAAAAAAGCAGTTGAAGATCAGGCTCTGCATGTGCCTCTCTATGAACATCTTTCTTAGAGCTCTTCTAGTAGACTTTCTCTTAGATCTCATGGAATCGAACCCAGCCCACCTCCCAACCCAACACACACTTTTTTATTTGCCTTCAGGACTATTAAAGCTAAATTTGTAAATAGAGAAGCCTAGGGCTTATAAAACATCCTTTTTTCTTAATGTTCTATTAATAATTTATATGCTTCTTATTACTTACCCATATATTTAATAGTTTTTAGCTTCATGTGTGTATTTTTAGAATCTGCCTCAAGTGTTTTGTGGAATAAGTGATTCTATAAAGAAAAAGGATGAAGTGATTGAAGTTTTATTTCTGTATTTTCCACCTAATGACATTTTACATTTTTATAAATGAGATATTTAGAACTGTATCTTGTATTTTAAGAGTAATATTTTATGTTGAGAAATATTTCTGAGTATGAAAATGGAGCATTATTTTCTTATGAAAATGTTATTTTTATCTTTAAGTTTGTTGTTAAATAGTAATAACACTTCCATATTTTCATTTTTTTCAAGATATGGAATATATGAACGCTGCCGAGAATTGGTAGAAGCAGGTTATGATGTACGGCAACCGGACAAGGAAAATGTTACACTCCTTCATTGGGCTGCCATCAATAACAGAATAGATTTAGTCAAGTATGTGTTTTTATTAATTAGTAGTTGATTTTATCGTCATATAATTATTGGAAGTAATTTGCCATAAAAACTAAGAATTTCTAAAGTTAATGACTTAAAGTATGTATTCTGTATGCCTTTTTTCTTGAAAACATTGCTTTTAACATATATTGAAGGCTTATGTGAATCATTACCATACTGAGTCCTTTTTCATGTATTCTTCCTTTAATCTTAATTCCTGAAATAACCCTGTATGAAGTGTAATAGTTACTATCATCTTACTGATAAGAAACTGAAACACAGAATTTAAATATGCTACCCAATGACATACTACTAGTAATGCATTTGAATTAGGATTTGAATTTAGGCAATCTCATTTGGCATTCATATTCTAAATATGGATTTCTTGGAGAAAAATAGCAAAAGGAAAGACAGGCATTGAAACAATAGTAGTAAATAATCTTAGTTAACTGTCCACACCAGCCTAAGTGCTAAGTGTTTCACATAGTAAGTATAAAATGATTTTTATCCCTTTTCATTTGTCTGTTTGTTTAATATTAATAAGATATAGAGGGGCTAGGCGTGGGCGTGGTGGCGCATGCTTGTAATCCCAGTACTTGGGAGGCGGAGACTGGAGGATCCGGGTTCCCGGCCAGCCTCAGCTACTTAGTGAGGCCCTCCGCAACTTCGTGAGACCCTGTTTCAAAATAAAGGATAAAAAATAGGGCCAGGGGTGTAGCTCGGAGGTAGAACACCCCTGGGTTCAATCCCTGGTACTGCAAAAAAAAGAAAAGAAAAGAAAAGAAGTAGGGTGCTAGGGGATATAACCCAGTAGCAGAGCACTTGCCTAACATGTATAATGAACATGCTGGGTTTGATCCCCAGCACTGCACAAAAAAAAAAGGTTTGATAAGCAAAATCAGAATGATAAGGAAGTCTTTCTTAGTAATCTTATTTAGTATTCTTTGACACTTTGAACATAATTTTTTTTTCTTTTTTTTTTGCGGTACTGGGGATTGAATGCAGGGGTATTATACCTCTGAGCTATACCCCCAGCCCTATTTTTTATTCTTTATTTTGAAACAGGGTCTCACTAAGTTGCGGAGGGCCTCACTAAGTAAGTGAGGCTGGCCACGAACCCGGATACTCTGGTCTCAACCTCCCAAGTACTGGGATTACAAACGTGCACCACCACGCCCAGCTTGAACATAAAATTTTAAAGACATGAATATAAAACGCACTGCTTGGAAATGTATAGTTAAGTGCAGCATACAGAGTCAGAGGCAAGTAGGATATTAATGTCAGATAAAAGAATTTGTCCTTTAATTCAGAAGGTTAAACAAGTAAAAACTAACACATTGAACTCCATGAATCACTTTCTACAGAGTGTATTTCTATTTTTTCCCCTTTTCCTTCTTTTAACTTTCCTTCTGTCTTTGATATGTATCTCCTAATTCCATTTTAGTCAGAAAATGTTTTTATCTCATCTTTGTGAAGTAAATTTTCAGAAAGGATATAGAAATCTAGGTTGGTAGTTTTTAGTTTTTTTTTTATTCATTGAAAAGATCGTTCCATGGTTTTCTGGCTTTGTGACTTGAGAAATCATTCTAAGTATCACACTATTGAAGATTTTTTTGCTTTTTTTAGTTTTAGTTTTAATATTAATATTAAAATTTAATATTTAATGTTTTTAATACTTTTAATATTTTCTCTTTGTTTCTGGTTTTCTGCAGTTTCACAATGATACATCTCAGTGTGGATTTTTTAAAATTTATCCTGAATGCTGAGATTGTAAGGAATTTTGATTTTACAGATTGACATTTTCATCAGTTGGGGAAAAGTTTCAGCCATTATTTCTTCAAATATTGCTTCTCCCCATTCTCTTTTTGCTTTCCTGCTGGAACTCTAGTTGAATTTATGTTAGACCTTTTCTTTGTATATCCTCTCTCTTACCTTGTCTTTTGTATGTTCTGTCCTTTGTCTCTGTTTCATTTGGGAAATTTCTTCCAACTTCATTTAATTTACTCTTTCTTTATGTATTATCTGCTGTTACGTCTATTCAAAGTGTTCCTAATTTTTGAAATTTTATTTTTCAGTTTTAGAAATTTTCTTGTTTTAAACCTGTATTTCTTAAAACTTTGGTTGCTGAAATTTTCAGTCTTGTCTTAGATAAATATTGGTAGTAAATATAGTTATTTTTGCAACCCATGTTTACAATTATAGTTTCTGGAGTCGCTGTGGGTCTGTTGCTGTTAAGTTGCTCTTTCGTGTGTCCAATTATCCGTAGATATATACTATACTAGATACCATGTTTGCAAAGTTATTTGTTGAGTAATCTGAGTGCTAAATTGCAAAGATTTCCATTTGTTTCTGCCAGGCCCACCTTAATTTAATTTCAAAGACCATACTAGATTTACTTGTGATTTTTCCTTGTTTTTATGATTAGGCTTTCTGGGGTCCCAACTCTTAGCTTGCTTTTTATCTGCTTATCTATCCTCCTGGTCAACTCTTTTGCATCAGCAAATTGTCTCTAAGGAAAATATTGAGTATTTTTCCAACTAATTCAGGTTTTAGCTTTTTCCTGAATATTGGCCAGGTAAATGCTCTTGATTTTGTTAGGCTTTGCTTTTTAGGAAGAGTTTCATATTTTTATTGAGGTTTGTTAGTTTTTTTTAAATGGGAGGGTCAAGGTTATACCAAATTACCTAGCCTTCCACAGTCTCTATTTTTTTAAGTTAATATTATTTTAATCAAAGTAGTGCATAAACAGTTTGAAAAATCAAGTCATGTTTAAAGACTTACAAAGAGAAACATCACCCCACTTTGGACCCATACCCCAGAAGTAACTTATTTTCTTCCTCTTTTTTGGTATTGGGGATCGAAACAAGGAACATTGTACCTCTGAGCTATACCCCCAGGCCTTTATTTTTTTTATTTTGAAACAGAGTCTCGCCAGGTTTCTGAGAATCTTAAGTTGCTGAGGCTAGCCTCGAACCTGCTATCATTGTCTCAGCCTCCCAAGTATTGACATTATAGGCCTCTGCCACCATGCCCCGCTCAGAAGTAACTTGTTTTCAATATTTAAATTTCTTCATTCAGCACTTATTCTTACATTTTATATGTTTATGTTGCTACTTTTACAGTTTTTTAACACAAATGATAGCAAATACTTTTCTGCTTTTTCATTTAATTTATATATCTTCAAGGTTTTTCCTATCTGTACAAATAAAGCTGCATTGTTTTTAAAGTCTGTGCAGTCAGTTACATGGAGGTATTTATTTACTGATTTCCTTACTGATGGGCAGGTAGATGGATTCTAGTGTTTTTGTTGTCCCAAACAGTGCTGCAGTTACTATCTTTTTCATGTATCATTTTTGCATATGTTCATTTATATCTGTGGAATTCTTTGGAGAAAGATGAGTTTTTAATTTTAACTAATATTGATAATTTTATCCTGTTATTTCTTGATTTATTAATGTTTAGCATTTTGTCTTTCTTACTAGATGTCCTAGACTGCTTACTTTTTCCTCCATCCTTTACTATAGGTATAGCTAAATCACTATGCAGTGTTTAAATTGTTATTAGTATATAAATATCATGTACTGCTAAGCACAAAAGAATTCTGTGATTAATTGTTCTTTTCCTGTGGAACTTTTGATTTTTGTTTGAATTTAATCAGTTGCTTCATTTGTTTTTTCATTTGCTTAATTTTTTTACTCTCCTAATTCTTCCCATATTCTTAAAACTGTAAAACCCCTCCATATGCAAACAATATCAGAATAATTTGTCAGTTCATTTTTGGTGGAGTAGGGGGATCAGATCATTCCTGGATTCCTCCACCTTCCCGCCTCATCCCAGGCTGTTTGCTCTGGAGAGAGACTATACAACCATTGTCTTGATACTTTTTTGCCATTGGTTTGTTCTCTGCTTTAGTGGAGGTAAATTTCCTTCCTTCCTTCCTTCCTTCCTTCCTTCCTTCCTTCCTTCCTTCCTTCCTCCCTCCCTCCCTCCCTCCCTCCCTCCCTCCCTATCCAACCCAGGTAAACATGCACTGAGTTATACCCTCAGCCTGAGGTAAATCTTTTGAAATTAGTATCTCCTCTGCCCTGACACTTTATTTGTTGTTTAGCTGAGCATAGACTTCTAGATTTAAAATAGTTGCCTTAGAATTTTAGAGCATTACACTAATGTTTTCTTGCTTTTAATATTATAGTTGAGGTATGTGATCTCATTCTGTTGATCAAAAATTTCATATTTATCTTTTTTAAAATAAATAAAATAGTCTTTTAAAGTGAGAAATACCTTATAAATTGTTCCAAGTTATTTATATGCTAGTTTGGTTACAGAGTAAAACCAATTACAAAGTGGTTAAAGTTACAGAGTGGTTAATAATCACAGTGTCATTGTATACACTGAACACATGTTGACAAATGCTGAATGGTTGAATGTTAAAATAACATGAGACTGAGGCCAGAAGTCATCATAAAATGAAGTGTGGGGACTCAAGAATGAACCTGAACTTCAAGAGTTTGAATTATAACTACGATTCTGTTAAAAACTCAAGTGGTTGCATTACTTTTTTAGCATTTAGCACTGTCAGCTGCTCGATTCGCTTCTTTATCACCAAAATGCCTATTTGATGTGCTTAGTAAATACTTTCAATGAAAATATGTTAAGTGACATGTTTATGTTGATGTTCCAGCAGTGTTTTTGTTTATAGCTTTGGAGTAAAGAAAAAATCCCAATAAACAGTGTCTCTAATACCTTAGCATTTCCAGGGTTTTATAACATATTCTGGCTCATTTTTTACTGGTGTCCCTTCTGGAGACATTTGGGTTTTAGCTATTTGCCTTTCATCTCTTAAATATTTGTTGATATCTCTCCTTCATTGTTGGTCCCTTCTCAGAGCCTAGAGATCATTAGTACCTGCAAGAACATTCTTTAATAATAATCTTCTTGTAGTATTGAAAGAAGGCTTGAGTATAAAAATAAGAGTTCAATCTTGATGCTTGTAATTTTGAGCTATGGTCTTGTAGTTACAAAAAAACCTACAATATATTTTGAAAGTATATTCTAGGCATTTACAATGGAAAGGTAATGGAAGTTTTTTTTTTTTTTTTGCGGGTCGGGGGATTGAACCCAGGGGCATTCTACCTCCGAGCTATACCCCCGGCCCTATTTTTTATCCTTTATTTATTTTTATTTATTTATTTTTTTTTTTGCGGTACCAGGGATTGAATGCAGGGGCGTTTACCTCCTCGCTACACCCCCGGCCCTATTTTTTTATACTTTATTTTGAAACTGGGTCTCACGAAGTTGCGGAAGCCTCACTAATTAGCTGAGGCTGGCTGCGAACCCGGATCCTCCAGTCTCAGCCTCCCAAGTACTGGGATTACAAGCGTGCGCCACCACACCCGGCTTGGAAGTTATTTTTTTTAATATGTAGGGAAAAATGTTTCCTAATCCTTGTAGCGAAAAAGTTGTACTTTAGGACCAGTTTGGAAATGATCCATTGACATAGACCTAGCTGTGATTTAAATTGTACCATATGTGAGTAAAAGTGATTCACAGAAACAGATAAACCAACTCTAAAGAAGGGATGAAAATAGTGAGGCTCTTGGTAACTGTTTCCAAACAAAAAATAAAATAGGGTTTAATCCCCAGCAAAAGACACATGCGCGTGCACGCGCGCGCACACACACACACACACACACACACACACACAGACAAAATTCCAGTTGGAATCTTTAAGAAAACATTTCTTGTTGAAATAGTTCTCTTTGAGTTCTAGCCTAACCATTTTCAATGTAATTATATAATGTCTAACAGATACCTTAAGAATCTATTAAAAAATACTTAAATGTTTGTGTTCTTAATCGTTTGATATTCTGGAAATATTTTGTTAAGTTACTTTGAAATATTTTGTATGATACAGTGGAGTTGGTCCCTTCATTGCATAATGCTTTTAAAGCACAAATTTAACAAGTATTTATATGAAGCAGGAAATTTATGAATTAAGAATGTAAGAATAATTATACATCGTAATGAGCTTCAGAGATAGAAACATACATGTACACAGCACTTGTGTTTCTCTCTGGATCCAGAACTATGTACATTAAAGAGTGAATGCAGCCAGGGATGGTGGTACACAGTAATCTCAGTATACTTGGGAGGCTGAGACAGGAGGATCACAGGTTTGAGGCCAGCCTCAGCAATTTAGCAAGACCCTCAGCAACTTAGTGAGACCCTGTTTAAAATAAAAAATAAAATAGGGCCGGGGGTGTACTCAGAAGTGGAAGGCCCCAGGTTCAGCCAATGCATTAGTAATCACTTAGAACAGTTTGCGAGCCTCAGTGAGACGCGTATGCCAAGTAGATGAACTCAGACTCCTTCAAATCATTTACATTTAAGATTCATTGCATTGATCAGTCTCAGTGAAAGCACTGTAATAAGCAGCTAGGTCCCATTCACTTCAGAGGGCATCAAATGCTGTGGCATTAATATATTAAATAGTGAGATAGCCTTTTCTTTCTAAAGCAACATGGCTTTTAAAGCCTAACAAATAATAATGCACAATAAAGGGTCTGTATGCTGTAATTTATAGTTTATAAAATTCTTTCATGTATGTTGTTTGATTTAATCTGTAGTAATCTTATGAGGAAAGTAAAGCTTTGAGCAATCTAAAATAGAACATCTCTTGCCTATTCTACAACTATTTTGATTTCAATATTCTGTATGCCGCTACTTTAAATCTTTGTGATTCTCTGACCACTTTTTTAATATGATTATTTGACATTGCTGTTCTTTCCTGTAACTTAAAAAATTATTTTCCTTTTACTTCTGAAACAAAAGAAAGTGATGTGTTTGTATAAAATTCTACTGAATATGATTTTTAAGCGATTAAAAAGATCACTTATTTTCAAAGGCACTACATGAGATTTAAAATGGAAAGCATTTTTAAATTTTTTACATAATTTCTAAAAATTGAAAACAAAAGCCATCTAAATTATTACAAATTTTGTCTTATAGATACTACATTTCGAAAGGTGCTATTGTGGATCAACTTGGAGGAGACCTGAATTCAACTCCATTGCACTGGGCCACAAGGTTTAAATTTGCTTCTGGATTTTTTTTTTCCTTTGGTTCCTTTATTAGTACAAAACTATGTAACTTTAAAAAAATGATTTGCTAAAATGAATGGGAAATGGTATGCCAGTATTTAATATCATTAATATGCTACCATTCTTCTTATTGATTTTACTATCCATGTTACCTAAATTAGAAGCAAAGTTTGTTTTCCAAGGTGTCCCTAGGGAATTAGCCATGCTGATGATAATCTAGTTATAAGATTGGATTAAAGTTTTGGATTTGTAAATGTAGTAGTTTTGCTATGTATGTGTATATATATCTCAGTTCATGGGATGATTGAGATCACATTGGAATAGAAATAACAATGTAGTAATTACTTATTATAGTTGAAGTTATGAGTACCTTCATAAACTATCAGGGACTGTTATTCTCTGTTAATTTTTAAGAACTGTAAAATTAAGATTTTTAAAAATTGTAAAATTGTGTCTTGACATATGTCTCTTTTAAAATAACTTTGTAAAATATGTGTGTAATCTTTCCATTACCTTGTTTAAAACCACTCTTTCCAGGAGATACTGTTTGAAATAACTTCATATATATATAAGTGTTTATTCTTTTATATTTTAGACAAGGCCATCTGTCCATGGTTGTGCAACTAATGAAATATGGTGCAGATCCTTCATTAATTGATGGGGAAGGATGTAGCTGTATTCATCTGGCTGCTCAGTTTGGACATACCTCAATTGTTGCTTATCTCATAGCAAAAGGACAGGTAAAAAAAAAACCCACAAGTGGTGTGGATTTTAATCACATGTTCTTCATGGTTTAAATGCCTGATATTCTTGGTGTTACATGTGTATCAACCTGGTGATATTTAAATAATACTTCCCGATGGATGAAGAGAATAAATAAATATATAGTTTGATGTTAAAATTTTGATGCACTTAACATAAAAATAAATACAATAATGAACTGGATAATGCTCCATTAAGTTGTTGTTTTTATTTATGAGTGTGATAGAGATAAATATCGAAAAATAAGGGAGAAAATTTACATACCTATTTTTCCCTTATATTTTTTATATACCATCTGAATTCATCTGAACTTTTTGAAGTTGTTTATTGGTTATTTTCTATTTTAATACCTCTCAAGGGGGATAATGTCTTCAAGATCAGTGTTTCACTGCTGTGTAAAACAATAGTGCTTCTTGTCAGAAAATTCCTGATTTAAGTGGCTGTTCCTGATTTTTCCTGAATGTGCAGCAGTGACCATAATCACATTAAATATTACCAGCTTATATTACTATGTTTTGTAATAAATGTATTTTGTTAAAAGTAATGTCACCTAGTTTTTTGTCCATGTGTTTTTTCTGGTTGTATTTAAACATTAGTTTTATAAATACGAATCTCATCACAAAAATAGCTAAGATAAATGAATTTAATTCATTGCTATCAACACATACTTATTGTTATTTTAATTTAAGATTCATGCTGATTTAGAATTTGAATACTATTTCTTTTAATAAATTCTTTAAGACATTTATTTTTGGCAGTATCAAGCAATAGCAGTTGTGTGTTGTACATTAAAACTTAGGGAAAGAGACATAGGCTGATTAAGTTAATTGGTGCAGTTTATTCCATTACTGTGTTGACCCCCTTACCCTAAAAATCTAATGGTTAAGAACAACACCAACCATTGATTATATCTTATAGTTCTGTGAGTTGACTGAGCTTGGCTGGTTGGTTATTTTTCTTGTGATAATGGCTGGGGGCTACAGTCATCTGGGGACTTGACTGAGCCAGAGGGTTGTCTTGTACACACATCTGGTACCTTGATAGAAATGGCTAGAAAACTGTTCTTAGCTGGGTTGCTAGGACAGCTAGGCCTCTGTCTTTCTCCATGCAGTGTCAGAACTTCTCCACAATACCACTCCATGTGGTTTCTCTGTCAGGGAACATGATGCTTACTTACACGATGTCTCCGAGCTCCCAGAGGAACAAAGGCAGAAGCTATTCTGCCTTTTCAAGTTTTATATCTCACAGCACAGCAACATTTCTACTCCTTTCTATCAGTTACAGTGAGGAACAGGTCCAGCTCTTACTCAGTGTGGGGAAGAGTCAACACTCAGGTGTGAATACCAGAAGGCCTGTTGGGACCATCTTTGGAGGCCAACTGCCACAGGGGATTATCCCATTCTCCTGCAGCTTATCCTACACCAGGGATTGAAGTTTTTAACTGGGAAAGAAAAGTGGTATAAATTTTTGAGACTTAATAGTTTCTTTTTGTAGTTAATTGATTTTGCAGTTTGGATGGTTTCAAATGTCTTTTTAAATCTAGCACAGTATATAGGCTATAAAATTCTGAAAGGTAGGATTTCTGCCTGTGATAGTGCTTTTTGTTAGGAAAATTCATGATGAACATGCTAAGTGTCTGACAAGTAACTAGTCTTTTCCTGAGTAATTTCTTTCTGCATACAAAAATAATTTATGCTTTTTATAAAATATTCAAACAGAAGAGTATGACTTAGAAAATGTAATCTCACTTCTTTCCTTGCATACCTCATAATGAGATCAGTTTCTTGAATAACTTACTATGAAAGATTTTTTTTCTCCATGTATGCACCTAGAATATTCTAAAAGATTGTTTTCTAATGTGTGCTTGTGTATCACGCTTTGGGCTCCAAAGTTCTCTGCCCTACAGAGCACACGTGTGGTCTAGCCACTGGATATCTTTTGAGCTCTTCTTCTGTCATCTGCCCCTCATCACTGTCCTTCAGCCACACCACTCTTCTTGTGATTCCTTGAGTAACCCTGACCTGCTGTTGTCGCAGGGCCTTTGTGCTTGCCATTCCTACTGCATTTATGCCCTTTCCTCAGATAGTCGTGGTTCTGTCTCATTCTCTCTGTGTAGGTAGATGGTTCCTCAAATTTAATTCGTTCCCAATTATATCCAATAATAAAATTAGTATATTTTATTTCTTCTTTCCTTTCCTTGGCTTTCACTGACTTTCGTCAACAGTATTATTTTTCTTAGTGTTAACTTTGTTGTGATAAATGTAAATACATTTCTATTACTTGGTTTTTCAGCTTTAGATAATACTTTTTGACTCATAACTATTATAGACAAGGCTCTCAGCATACTTTCTTTTTAGTCTTTTTTCCATTTTCCCCATTTCTTATTAATTTTGTCAATTTTACATTATTAGGGCATATAACATTTCCATTCAGTTTTGTCATTCTATTCTTCACTTTTGTTTTTTTTTTTTTCGTTATCTGTTAAATATATGCAGTGCTCACTACCAATTCTTTTGGATGATTTTCAGGAGAAAAAGGGAAAAATGCTAAGTTATGGAGCCCTGTTGATCATGGAATTCCCATAAGCTTTTGATCTGGGCTTGTTAATTCTTCCTAATAGAGAATACACATACGTCCAGGCTGAACTTGGAAAAGAAGTACCAAGTTTTAAATCCCGACCCAAAGAGAGAAAAGGTTGAATTTCATTTTTCTTTCAGTATTCTAGAGATGTGACATAATTCTACATTTTTATTTTATGTATTGATACTTTTAATACTATCACTTTTAAAAAAGGATATGAAAAGACTTGCAACTAATAAAAAGAAGAAATTAAACGTAAGCATTTACATGTTTAGGGGCTGGGGATGTAGCTCAGTGGTAGAGTACTTGCCTGGCATGTATGTGGCCTTGGTTTTGATCCTTGGCATGCCCCTCCAAAGAAAAATTTATGTTTAATTAGACAGAAATTGGAGCAGTAAGGAGGAAAATAAAGTACTTACCTAATTACCTCTCACATATGAAACAGTTGTCATTTTTTTTAAAAATATATTTTTAAATTGCATGATTATTTAAAAAAATCAGCCTGTATTTTGGGTCTGTTGAGTGAGGTTACAGAAGATATTTTCAACAACACTATTAAAATAAATCCAGAAATGAACTTATAATGACTAAGGCATAACATTCTATTATACTATTCATGGTGAGGGACTAATGACATGAGGGATACATTCTAGTTGTCTAATGCAGTGGTTCTCAGCTTTTTTTCTTCCTCAGTTCACTTGGATAATGTTCATATTTAAGAGAGAGATCCATCACTAATAGTGGCTCACAGAGAACTGCTGCATAGAAATATGCGGTGTTTTATAGTGTCCTCTTTCCACTGATTGGCAAATTAGGTAACACATGATTAGAACTGCTTGTTTAATATAACCTAGGAATGGGACATGGGAAGGGAATCAGAAGAAATAAATTTATTGGATGTCTGTTATGTTCCAGACTCTGGACTGGGTACTTTATGCACATTATTCTATTTAACCATCACAGGGGTCTTATGGAGTCATTGTTTTTTATGAAGAAGGCTCAAAGAATTAATTTTGCTCACAATCTCATAGCAATTAAATAAATGGTGGAGGTAGGAATTCAAAACCATGTCTTATTCTAAAGTCTGTGCCTTTCCCAATCCTAGAAGAATAGATAAGCATGTCTTTCGTTTGACAAAGGCTTTTTGATCATATACTCTGTTATGTGCTCAGAGTACAAAGATAGATTTAATATGATTTTGATCCTTGGAGAATTCTTGTTCTGATTAATAAAACAAATGCCTCAGGCATAGAGGATAATCAGACCAGATTGGGATGGATTAGAATGGGTAATTTCAGGGCAGTGAAGCTGATAGAATCCCTGATACATCAGAATGTCTTGAAAGGAGATTGAGCCGGGCGTGGTGGCGCACACTTGTAATCCCAGTACTTCGGGAGGCGGAGACCGGAGGATCTGGGTTCGCAGCCAGCCTCAGCTCTCTCTCTTTCTCTCTCTCTACTTAGCGAGGCCCTCCGCAACTTCGTGAGACCCGGTTTCAAAATAAAGTATAAAAAAATAGGGCCGGGGGTGTATCGCGGAGGAAGAATGCCCCTGGGTTCAATCCCCGGTACCGCAAAAAAAAAAAAAAAAAAAAGAAAGGAGATTGAGGGAACTAGGGAAGAATTTTGATTTAATAGGTGGTAGTTTTATTTCTAATTTGCTAAAAACTAAAGAGAAAAGTCAGTTCCAGGGAAAGCAAAAATTTGAGTAGAGGAGGAAAAATAATTATAGTTTACTATACTGTTTGCCAGAGAAGAGCTCTTATACATATTTATTATAAAAAATCAAGTGCCTGTATAATCTCAGTTACAATAGATACCTTGAGAGGAAAGAATAGGAAAGGTACATATTTGCAATGGGGCAGAGAGAGGAAAAAGAAACTCATTTTTGGTACTCAGAAGTCCCAGAAGATGCTTCCTGAAGCTGAAAAATAAAGAAGCAGTTCAAGCATTTTATTTAAAGATACGGAGGTAAATACCAAAATAATGAGCACAAAAAAGCTGAAGCTAAGAAAAGCTGATGGAGCCGGGCGTGGTGGCGCACGCTTGTAATCTCAGTACTTGGGAGGCTGAGACAGGAGGATAACAGGTTTGCAGCCAGCCTCAGCAACTTGTGAGGTCCTCTGCAACTTAGTGAGACCCTGTTTCAAGATAAAGAATAAAATAGGGCTGAGTGTATAGCTCAGGGGTAGAATGCCCCTGGATTCCATCCCCAGTACCACACACCAAAAGAAGCTGATGGAAAATAAGGTAGAGGATTCTTTATCATGTTGCCTTTTCCTTGCAAAATTAGCAGAATTATTTAATTTGAAAAATGTGCATCCATAACAAAATTCAAAAAATAAATTTGTGGGTTTATTAAAAATTGAATCTTTATTCTTTTTTTGGACTGTCTAGGAATAACTAGGATTTTGTTATTCCTTCCTATCATACATTAGTATAAATAAGTTTTTCAGAGACTTAAAATCACTTAACCTGTCCTTTGTGACTGAATGATGAGAATAGGTAAGAATCTTTAAATGTAACGCATTGCATCTTCAAAGGGAAACGCTAGAAGTATAGCATGTTAATCAGTTAGATAGTGGCAATACTTAGTTTTATTTTAAAATTAAGAAAGTTTCATAATCATCATTGATTGAGTATAATTATATTGGCTTCTATGTGTAAATGAGGTTTTTTCAAGTAATTTTGGTTAGGAACTTATAAAATTTTACTGTTTGACTTTATCAGGATGTAGATATGATGGATCAGAATGGAATGACACCTTTAATGTGGGCAGCTTATAGAACACATAGGTATGTAACCATTATAAAACACTTATTTAGATTGTTTTCAGCATAGTACAGTGAAACAAGTAGTGAGAAAAAGCAGCAGATGTTATACTTACTAATATTTACAAGTTTTATTATGACAAATAATATGTAAATAAATGACCTCTTCTAAGTGTTGTCTCTATCCTCACTTCTAGTAACTAGCTTCCTTTATCTATTCCTCCTTTTAAAAATTTCTAAGAATGAAAAAGAGGTTATCTTCTTTATAAAAGCAATTAGTTTTTCATGTGTTTTACATATTGGCAAGTTTAATGTATTAAATTTGTAAGTTGTTTTAAATCATTTCTGGAACAGTCCAGAATGAAACTTTTAAAAAATCATATTAACTATATATAGGTATTAATGACATAAATTTCTATATCAAAAGTAGAAAATGTCAGGACCAAGTTTGCTATCACTGGAGCTATAGGGTTGTACATGCTTAATAGTTTATATTAGAATATTGCCTCATTATTGATTGTAAAGTTTTTGAGTAGATTAGAATATAGAAGTGTTCCAAAATGGAATGCGAATGCAGCCACAATCAGTTTAGTATCTGTAATTATTTCGATAATTGAAATTAGGGTTGTTGTTGTTGTTTTGTTTTTTTTTTTTTTCCTTTTCAGTGTGGATCCAACTAGATTGCTTTTAACATTCAATGTTTCAGTTAACCTTGGTGACAAGTATCACAAAAACACTGCTCTGCACTGGGCAGTACTAGCAGGGAATACCACAGTCATTAGTCTTCTTCTGGAAGCTGGAGCTAATGTTGATGCCCAAAATATTAAGGTAAAAATATCCTGTGTTGATGATGCTATATGAAATGTGGTTACTAATATATGAATTTCTCCATAAAATAGGTTTTTTCATAGACTATGAAAATTGGAAGAAACTTATATAGCTCAACCCTTCGCTTCCATGCAATAATTTGTTTTGAAAGCTTGGGTCATTTACTTTTATCTTGTTGTATTGAAACAGTTTTTAAATTTTGGTGGCCTTTTCATTTTTGAATTTGTACTGGTTTTTAGAAATTACATTGTATAATTGTATTTTTGTGGACAACAGGAATAATTTTCTTTTTTTCGGAATATCATTACAGAGAAGATAAATTTGATGTTAAACCACATTCATAATAAATCTTAGTAGTTCTTTGACTTGGTCATTTTATTGTCTTATTTTTTTTAAAGATCAAGACTTTTAAATTTGATAAATACTTTTATGATGTTTATAGGATAACTTTTCCCCCACCCCAAATGGTGAACTAATCCAAGAAAAGTATATGAAATTATCCAGAGCCAAGCACAATTAATATTTACACACTGAATATTTAGAAATTTGTAGACAATTTTTGGGGGGGTCACTGGGGATTAAACCCAGGGGTATTCTACCTCTGAGCTACTCCCCCAGCCCGTTTTATTTTTTGTTTTGAAATAGGGTCTCACTGAGTTGCTGAGGCTGTCCTTGAACCTGCAATCCTCCTGTCTCAGCTTCCCAAGTGCTGGGATTTACCACCATGTGCCACCACACCCAGCTAGAAATTTGTAGACATTTCATTAATTCATTCAAGAAGATTCTATTGGTAATCACATGTATCGGTTAACCCTTCTCATTTTTAAAAGCTTCAGGATCCACCATGTCTTTCAGCACCAGACTCTTTCTATGAAATGATTTTAAACATTATTGTAAGAAATAACTGTACCCATTGACAAATATTTAATTTTGGGTATAATTCATAGTATTTTCTAAATGTTTCATAAATATAAAGGATATGTCCTAATTAAATATGAAGGGAGTTCAAGCCATGTATTAACCTGAAATGGCTAATCAAAAAGTAGGTATCTCTTGCTGGATCAGGGCATCTCTTTATGTTCCAATGAGGAATTCTTCCTAAATTTGGTTACTTTAAGAAGAGATGGTTAAGCTACTAAAATAAAGTAGTATAACTAACATAGACTAGTTTTTAACTGTAATTTATTTAAGATTGTAACCAATTTCTAGAAATGAATCTAGTCACATCAATTTTAATTAAAAGTAACAATATTGGAAACCAGGAAGTTGATAGAATTATGTATTTTCTTTCTTTATTTTTTAAAACTTTCAAGTCTTCTTATCCCTATCTGAAGTGATTAGAATAGTCCAGAATCTACCAATAAATACAGGAAAAGAGGAAAGTCAGCATACCATAGTGCCTGACTCATGATGGGGGGGTACTCTTAGTATTGGCTGAATGAATGAAGATTTTCGGTCTTGAATTTTACCTAGTCTAGCTTTCATGACTTTGCCAGGATACTTTTGTGCCACTATTATAGAGAAATTTTTGCTTTTCTAAAAATTTTTAAATTACACTGGGGTTACTAAATTAGGCTGATCCCAGGCCAAAAGGACAAGATAAGATGTTTGACTAAACCTCATCAGTATTCTCATAAGAAAAATTTCTTGGAATTTTATCATGTTTTGTTATCTGAGTTTCTTTTTAGTGTTAAGTTTTCTTCTCTTTGCTACTAGACAGCTATTCCTCAAGTGATCATGTGCCAGGAATACATTTCAAGATTTAGTGTAATATTATTAAATAAATTCAACCAGTTTTAGTATGGGAGATAGTAAGACTCTGTATACCTAATATGGCCAATTGCCATATCATTGTATTGAAATTACAGTAATATTAAAGAATTATGACAGTAAGATGACTACACAGTTCTATAATTTGAGACCAGTAGTATATTTTTAGAGCTTTTAAAAACATCTTTTGTATGCATATAAAATTTAGGTAACTTCTATCATAGTCTTTAAGTATTTGAAGGTATAGTTTATAAATCTAACATTTTTTTCAAATAAATAGTGAAAAGTTATGAATCCCATTAACCATTGCACAAACTTTTAATCTTAAAAAAAGAACTAATCTATAATGAATTTTAATAGATAATGGTAGAGAAGAGATATTTGAAATTACTTGATTTCATACCTTGTTTTCTTATTGTTTTATAGGTTCCTGCACATTAGTTATTTGGTACCAAGATGAGATAAAATGGAATGTAGGCTCCTTGGCTAGTGCATTTTATGTGAATACCTTGTGGAGTCTACAGTATCAAATAATTGAGCTAATTATTGTGCCAGTAGACCTTTTATTTAAATTTATGTATTTTTTATTATACACATTCTTTTTATTAGTGTTTTAATTTTATCTGACATATATTCAAGGTTGGCTATTGACATAGTTATTTTAAGTGTAATTCTCTGGTAGCTTTTGGAGTGACATTACTTCTAAAGAAAATAAAGTTAAGGGAGGTATTTCTTTTGCTCAGGCAACATTTATACTTTCGGGGGAAAATTATCTTCTCATACACTTTACTGAAAAAGTAGATTTTTCTTAAAGATGTACTTTTAATGTAATTCAGAGGATGATATAAGTATCCAATGTCTTTTCTACTGGGGTCTGGTGTTCCCAGTATATTAATTGTAGTTACCACCTTCTAATACAAACCATTTTTTCATTCATTCAACAAATACTTCTAAAGTTGTGCATAGTCACAGTGTCCAAGACAGAAAAGTTCCCACTTCTCTCAGAACTTACATTCTGAGGAAATAAATAAGTAAAATTTAAAATAAGATAAATATATTGAGTGACAGGGCTGAGAGCCACATCAGACAAGAGGTTTGAAAATGCCTCTGAGGAGAGGACATTTGCTTTGATAATTACATAGTGAGAAAGAGCTGGTTATGCAGAGATATGTGGAGGAAGTTCCCATGTAGAGGAACATGCATGCACAAGGCCCTACAGGATGAGGTTGCCATGTTTGAAGGGCAGGAGTAACGGCTTGGCTAGAGTACAGTGAGCAAGGAGGTGCCAGCTTATACGATGCCATGAAGAACTTTTGACTGTATTCTTACACCATGGGAGGCAGAAGGACCTATGTAGGCAGGCTATGGGACACATCTGTTGTTTTAAATATCTTCATTACTTTGGTTGAGAAAGAATGCATTGAGGAATTAAGAAATAGAAAGGTTTGAAATCAGGCTGTTGTAATAAATCAGATAAGTGATGAGGTTAGCTTAACCTAGGATCTGAGGAGTGGAGAAGGAGAGAAATGAATGAATTTGAAGATGATATTTTAGAGCAGAAATGAAAAGGTAGATTATATATGGGGATGAAAGAAAACATCATTGATGACTTAGGTTTTAATTAACTGAATGTCTTGTGATATTTGTTGAAGTTGTGAAGACTGAGACAAATACTTTTGGGGGGTGAAGGTGATAGGAATTGGTTCTGTTTTGGTAATATTTAATTTGAATGCCTTGTAGCTATGTGTACTGTATTAAGCTAATTTAAGTGAATTTAGATTGCCACAGGTTTTGAAAGGGAAAATTTCATTTAAAAAACAACACTCTTTGTCCAGAAATTTGATAGTTTATTTATACCTGTGTATTTTTTCCTTTTTCATTTTAAGTTTTAAGAAAATTTTGTTGATAAAAATGAATTGTAACAGTAAGGATGTAACCTACAAATCTAGATTTGATTTTAAAAGCTATAGTTACATTCTTCAAAGAATGTGAAAAATTATACTTTATAGCATAATTTTATAACTGCTAGTTGATCCCATTTCTTCTAAAATAATTATTTTCCTAATAAGATTAAAGTTGTTTCTTAGAAATGTATCTTTATATTAACCAGAGATCTGATCTGCCCTTATAAATTAGTTGAATAAGATATTAAAAAAAAATTTTTTTAGGGGACTAGGGATGCAACCCAGGTGTGTTCTACCTCTGGGCTATACCCCCACCCATATTTTTTTGTTTTTAATTTTGAAACAGGATCTCACAAAGTTGCTGAGGGCCTTGATAAGTTGCTGAGGCTGGCCTTGAACCTGTGATCCTTCTGTCTCAGCCTCCAAGTACTGGGATTATAGCCACTGCACCTAGCTATTCTTTTAATATATAAACAAATGGTTCTTCTTATTAAAGTAAAATAGAACTTGTTTTGAAGATAATGAATATTAAATGACAGTTAACTTTAAAATAGCTATACCCTAGATAAGAGGTACTCACTTTAGGGTCCAACAGTGGATTTCTTAAAAATTGTTAGAAGTTACCTGTATCAGATTTTTTCTGGGGACATCATTGGCTTTCGTTGGATTTGACTCAAAACAATTTAAGAACACCAGCCCTAGATAATAGTTACATGGATTAAATTTGAATCTTTTCTTGTTAAGTAACAATGGGGGCGGGTGATTTGGTTTACTTAGAATAAAAAACAAAATAAAATTAGGGCCTATGCCATAATCCCTTTTTATGGTAGTATCTTATTTGTGAAATTTAAAAAGATCCCCTAGCATATGTTTTTGCTTGTGTAGATAAATTTAGATGAATTGAATTTGAGGGGAACAGTTAATCTCTGAGTGTTGCCCAAGAATTTATAATCTCTTCTTTCTAAAATTATCAAAGGGCATAAAGTGTAGCTTGTATAGACTATAAAAATACTGAACTTTGTTAATATATTGAAAGATCTCATATGGTTTTTTGAAAAGAGGTAAGAAACTCTTTTGAAAATAGTTGTTCACTACCTCTTGAATACCTGACCTAGATGGTCTCCAAGGAATTTTCTTTAGTTTTGACAATAAAGTTCAGTCTCACTTAGACACTTCAAGTGATCTTCCACCCAAGTCATAATGTTTATCTGACCAAAACCCTTGAAGAATTTCTTCCATTACCAGTTACATAGTCTATAAATACTCCATGTGGTTTCTTGCTGCTGTTGCTATTGTTGGTATTGTTTATTATTTTGGCTAAACATGGAGTGATCAAATATAGACTTGATTCCGAACCCTGGTTTTAGTATAATTCTTTAAATCAATTGCTTGTTTATTTTACCAGCTGAATTGAAGAATGATACAAGAATAGTCAGAGGAGTAGTTGAAAGATTTTTTTAAAGCTCCCTCAATCTTTCTGTCTAGGCAACCCTTAGGTGTCACATGGCCCTCTAGTGGAAGGGACGCTCAGCTGGACGAGCCAACTGCAGGATATTCTCTGGGAGTTGTTACCCAAGGGATTGCTATTATTCAGGTAATATTTATAGTTTGGATTAATTAGCTGGTTCTGACATCTTAGGTGATGAAATTCTGGAATAAGCAAGGAGATATTTAAAATAAATATCCCTAGTGAAAGACTCACATAGATTAGCCCATTCCTTATTAAATACCATTGGTTTTTGTATTAAAAGATTGGTTGGGCTTTGTGTTATTGTTGTTTTGTAGTAGTTGATGTTGGTGGTAGTGGTATGTTTTTACTTTTTAGTTTTTTTAATAAACCATATTCCATACTTGATAAGTAATCATTCTTCATAAGTAAGGTACCCTAAAGCTCCTTATTCCTTTATTCTTTTTCATCTAGTATTTTGAAAAATAATTTTTTCAATGTTCTTTAGTTTTCTAAAGTAATTTGAGTATCCATCTATACATTCTTCTAATTTTGGCAATTTTAATTTCACTTGTCTATTTTGAAAAGTAGATAGAAGAGGACATTAAATAGAAAGGAAATGTAGGTGGCTATTAATTTGTTAAAGGAGAACTATGTTTTTAAATTAGTAGAAGCAAAAAGAAACAGATCTAGGATTGGGAATGTTTATTTCTTGTTTCTTACCTTGTTTAATGTATTTTAGTCCTATTCGCTTTTTCTAGCCCTTTTTTGGCCTTTTTTCTTGACATTAATGGGATCTGCTAGTTTGTAACTTGAACTATTTTTTTTTTAATCACTTCTCTTGTTTTTTTGTTTGGGAATTTCTGGATGGGTGAATGAATTTAAGATATATCAAGAATGCTAGCATGGTAGTAGCAGAAGTAGAAGTTGACTTTTATTTTTCTTCCTATTCTCTTCTTAAGGCTTTTACCATCATTGAAATAAAACTGAGATTTCTGCCAACTTGGTACTGTATGTAGCAGAATGTTTTGTAGCAAAAAATACTACTAATGAACCTTAAAGAATATGAAATAATTGATAACCTTAGTGATAGCCTCTGATCCAGCAGGTACTAAAATACCTACTTTTTGATTTGCTCTCTAATATATCAAAATGTGTAGGAAAAAATAGAATCTACAGATTAAGATAAGAAAATATATTTTCTGATCATACTTTGAATAGGAAATTATAACATATATCATGATTTAGGTTCTTTCAATTGTATTTGCCCAATGTCAAAACAGTGTTAATTCATAATGTGGTCAATTTATTTTGATGGAAGTTCTCTAAGTTAACTAAAATATTTTGTTTTTTCTTTTATTTTTAATGTAAATTTATTCTACTTATATTAGGGTGAATCAGCACTTGATTTGGCAAAGCAGAGAAAAAACGTGTGGATGATTAACCATTTGCAAGAGGCAAGGCAAGCAAAGGGATATGACAATCCATCTTTCCTCAGAAAGCTGAAAGCTGATAAGGTAAGCTCATGACTGAAGATTTTCAGTCTATAATCTTTTAAGTAAGAGTTATGGCTCTTACTTTGCATGAATATTCACAGACTTTTATTTTGGCATTTCCCCCATGTAATTTTTAAATTATTATTTTAACCAGAATAAATGAAGTTAAATAAAGTTTCTCAGAGCTCTGCTAACTTGGCTTTTGGTCTATTTGGGTTGTCTGATAATTAAGAAGGATGGATATCTTTTTGATTACTTAAAATCTTCATAAGCTCCTAACAAATTTTAGATTACTGATTCAACCAGCCTTTTGTTTCATTTGTTAGTATGGTAATTTTGATCATAATATATACCTTTTTTTTGCAGTACTGGGGATTGAACCCAGGGACTTTATACCTCTGAGCTCCACCCCTATCCCTATTTTTTATTCTTTATTTTGAAACAGGGTCTCACTGAGTAGCTGAAACTGGTGACGAACCCATATCCTCCTGTCTCCGCCTCCCAAGTACTGGGATTATAAGCATGCGCCACCATGCCCGGTGTAATATATACCATTTTTTAACCAACTGTAGCTTTAGTTAATCTGAGGTTTGTATTCTTTTGTGATATGTTGTAACTTTTTTTAGAGAGAAAATTTATATTCTTGACTACTTTATGGAAAGTCCATTTTATATGTTCCACCTTCAATTAATTTTAAATTATATGCCTATTGGCTCAGTTGCCTGATTATTAATAATATGATTTTTTTTTTTGCGGTACCGGGGATTGAATGCAGGGGCGTTCTACCTCCGCACTACACCCCCGGCCCTATTTTTTATACTTTATCTTGAAACCGAGTCTCACGAAGTTGCGGAGGGCCTGATTAAGGAGAGAGAAAGAGAGAGAGAGAGAGAGAGAGAGAGAGAGAGACAGACCGGGAGAGCGAGAGAGCTGAGACTGGCCGCGAACCCGGATCCTCCGGTCTCCGCCTCCCAAAGTACTGGGACTACAAGCGTGAGCCACCACGCCCGGCAATAATATGATTTTAAAACTGAAAATATTTTCCTCAAAGGGGAGTCTAGATTCTTTAAAAAAATTACTTCTACCAAAAAAGAAGAAATTAGTTCACTGACAGTTTTTTATATACCTAAATGATTGAGAGTATATCTTCTAACTTATCAATAATCACAATTTGAGTGGCATTAAGTTTTGATACAGTTTTATGTATGTCTTACTCAGGCTGTTCTAATGGTAATACTAATTGTTTAAAGTTGGTTAAAAAGCTGATTTCTTGTCAAGACAGAAGACAAGTTTTGAATAAATAGGAGCACACTTGATAATAAATAGGTGCCTCATTTACTTACAGGAATTCTAACTCCCTTAATGAACCGAAAAGTTCCCTGGTCTATTACATAGACCTCGGGAGAATTCGATTTATAGTTTATAAACTTAGCTCTTTTCAAACTCCATGGCTGATATTTATGAACAGGTTTTGCCTGTCATGTTAATGCTTTCACTTACTTACTAGATATGATATAGAAAATGACTTATTTATTCTCGTGTTGCTTTGTCCTCTAAACTTTAGAGTAGTTTTGTTCAAGAGTGAATAATGGCTGATGTCTCATGATAATTAGGCTGGTAATAAAAATATCTTATGTAGCTCTGGAAAATCCCAAAATCTTTTTTTTTTTTCGGTACTGGGGATTGAACCCAAGGGCATTCTACTTTTGAGCTACATCCCCAGCCATTTTTATTTTTTATTTTAAAACAGAATCTTGCTACGTTGCTGAGACTGGCCTTGAACCTGCAATCTCCTGTCTCAGCCTCCCAAGTACTGGGATTACAGGTGTGTGCCACCACACCTGTCTTTCCCATAATCTTCATGTTTTCATTTTGTCCAATATTAATATTCTGAAGTTTTATTTTGTACATATATATGTATATATAAATGATGAAAATGACTTAAATACCTGATGTTTTATTAATATGTAAAGATATTTTTATAGCATTAAGGAACTATATGTGAGGTTTATGTTTGTTACTACGTTTTAGAAAGAGAGCTTCATTAAAAAAAGTAGTGCAGTTCTAACATTTGTAAATTCTTGTGATCAGCTTTAAGTATACAAAGTTTTTTTTAAAAATGTTACTATATAAAAATATGGTTGAGGGCTCTGTGAGATTAAGTATCTATAATTACATAGACTCTTCATTTCATTTTCTACCTCACATTAGAAAAATTTTAATCACGAGCATGATTTTGTTTGCTACCCTATGGAGATGTGTTCTATATTTAAAACTAAACAAGGGGAAAAAAACACTAAAAATAGTGACATCTAGGACTCAATAGTATCATATTAAAAAAAGTCATCCCTGAAATGGTGCTGGGGGAGGAGTTTGGACAGTACTAATAGACATGGAAAGAGTCTTGATTTTAGAAAATGATTTTAAAAGCTCTTGGATTTTTTTAAGGTTAGATTTTAAACATTTATAGTTAGATAATTATTAACTACTTAATAATAAGTTAGAGGAAAACCTCTAAATTAGTATTTCTCGACATTTTAAAACTCATGATCTCATTAACAAGCAAAATCTTACATATCCCTTTTTTAATGTTTATTTATTATGTGAAAATGAATTTGGGAGGATTGAATAGATACAATTTTTCCTGTTCCTCCTGCTAACTACAACTGAAAACCTTGGGCATTAATATACAGAACAAATGTAATAAAACTCTTAAAGGTAGAGACAAGAAGGCAAAGTGGCTAGGAACTCATGACCTGAAGAATGACATGGCGGTAAGTTCCATGATTCTTCCTTTTTGGCCCATATTCCCTAGACTAGGAGCTGACAAAGCTGGCAACCCATTCACAACTGGGGAAGACAAAAGTTGCTAGAGCAAAAGCACACACTCTAGTTAGTCTAAAGACCACAAAAGAGGAAGCCTAGCAAGACAGACAACTTCTAGAAAATAGCTGCTCTACCCTGAATTACAGCAACAAAGGCCCATGATGAGCCTAGATTTCTATCCTTACCAGGTTGCAGTGGAATGCCCCAACTTCTCTCTTGGGGTGGTGTCAGAGAAAGATGAGTAGACTTTCATCCCCACTGGTTGTCAGTTAAGTCCCATCTCCACCCCCTGTATCATTGGAGACCACATATTGAGCAGTAATAAGGCACTCCTACCCCTCCCAGCCAGGGAGGTATCAGTAGAGCTGTACTCTAGAGGGCTGGAAGTCCCACTCTTGCCCAACAATGATGAGGAGCCCCCTCCTCAGGTGTTAATTGAGGCTAAATAGGGGCCCAGGACTTCTACCCCACCTGGCATTAATAAAGAGGTGCTTTGCCACTATACCCTTTTGAAGCTGTTTTAGAGGAATCTGTAAATAGGAAGTTCTAAAAAATTCAGAGTCTCAAAGTATCCAAAATGTCCAGCTTTCAATTGAAATTTACTTCCTATACCAAGAATCAGGAAGATTTGAAACTCAATGAAAACAAATTCAATAAATACGAGTACTAAGACAGAGGTTAGAATTTTCTGACAAAAGATTTTGAAACAACCATCATAAAAAGGCTTCCAAAAGTAATTATGAAAATTCTTGAAATAAATGAAAAATATTCTCAGCAAAGAAATAGAATATAGAAATAGAATGTAAAGAAGACCCTAATAGAAATTTGAAAATTGAAAATTATGGTAACTGAAACAAACAAAAAAAACTCAGTAGATAAGCTAAACAATAAAATAGAGAGGACAGAGGAAAGATTGAGTGAACTTAAAGATGGACAATAAAAGTTAACCCACTTGAACAACAAAAGGAAATCAAATGGAAGAAAAAAAGAACAGAACCTCAGGGACCTGAAGAAGATCTAACACTGATGTGATTGGAGTCCTGGAAGAGGAGGAGAAAGAGGATGGGACTGAAAAATTACTTGATACAATGGCTGAAAAGTCCCTACATTTGGCAAAATACATAAACACAGTTTTAGAAGTTGAACAAACTTCAGAGAAATCTTGACTGAACACATAGTCAAACTTCTGGAAACTAGAGACAAAAAAGCAAAACTGGAAATCCCCTTACCAATATGGGAAGAATCATTAGAAATCATAGAGGTCAGAAATAACTCGTACTTTTTCAAATGCAGAAAGAAAAGAACTTAATCCATAATCCTATGTCCAGTGAAAGTATCATTTAGGAATGAAGGGGAAATCAAGACATTTTCAGATGAAGGAATTAAAGACAACTTGTCACCAGCAGATGTACTTTGAAAGAATGGCTAATAGAAATTCTCTAAACAGAGAGGAAATGATAAAAGAAGGAGTCTTAAATCATAAGAACCTGGTAAGAAAATTATGGAATTTTCTTCTTTTCTCATGTTTTCTAAATTATGTTTGAGAATTGAAGCAAAAATTATACTGTCTGGCCAGGCGTGGTGACGCACGCTTGTAATCCCAGTACTTTGGGAGGCAGAGACTGGAGGATCCGGGTTTGCAGCCAGCCTCAGCTCTCTCTCACTCTCTTTTCCTATTTCTCTCTCTCTACTTAGTGAGGCCTTCCGCAACTTCGTGAGACCTGGTTTCAAAATAAAGTATAAAAAAATAGGGCCGGGGGTGTAGCGCGGAGGTAGAACGCCCCTGGGTTCAATCCCTGGTACCGCAAAAAAAAAAAAAAAAAATATATATATATATATATATATATACTGTCTGATGTAGCTCTAAGTGTATGTAGAAAACATAATTGTAAACATGGAAAGATGAGAAACATAAAAGGAGGTAAGGTTTCTAATCTTGAGTTGGTAAAATGATACCACCAGTAAACTGTGATAAGTTGTGTTTATATAATTCAACACTTAGTTGTATACTAAAAAAGATAAAGAGCTATACTAAAAATCACTATATGTAAATCAAAACAAAATTCTAAAAAATGTTCCAGTAACTCCCAGGAAGGCAGGAAAAATAAAGCAGAGAAACAGGAACACATGGAGAACTAACAGAAAACAAAAAAGAACCAAAATTGCACACTTAAATTCTAACATAATTGATAATTACATTAAATGTAAATGGTCCATATATAACGATTAGAAGGCAGATGTTGACAGTGTGCATTAAAAACTATTTTCTAACTCTCTACAAAGAAACTTATGTCACATACAATGATATAGGCAATTCAAAAGTAACAGGAAAATAATGTTACCCTGATCCCCAAATCAGATAAAAACAGTCTAGAAAACTGTAGATCATTATTCATCATGAATATGGACTCAGAAATCATTAACAAAATATTAGCAAATAGAATTCAGCAATGTATAAAAGAAATTACATACCACCATGACAAAGTGGAATTTATTCCAGGGATGCAAAATTGGTTCAATATTAAATAATTAATGCAAACTACCATATTAATATGTTGAAGAAGAAAATTTCATTATATTCATCAATGCAGAAAAAACATCTCATAGAAATCAATATTCATTCATGATAAAAACTCAGAAAAATAGAGTTCCTCAGTTTTATAAAGGACACTTAGAAAACTTACAACTTAGTATCAGACTTAATGTTGAGAGATAAAGAACAAAGCAAGGACATCCCTTTTATTGCTCTCATTCAACATAGTGCTGGAAGTTCTAGCTAGTGCAATAAGGCAAGAAAAGGGAATGAAAAAGCATATAGATCAGAAAGGAAAAAATAAAACTGTTCCTATTTACGATTGTCTACATGAAAATCCCAAGGAATCTACAAAACAAAACGTTTCTATAATTAATAAACGAGTTCAGCAAGGTTACAGAACATAAAGTAAGTTATGCAAAAATCCACTTTCTATGTATTTGCCTTAAACATGTGGACACTATAATTAAGAATACATTATTAATTAGGATGTCTCAAAAAATATTAAAATACTTGGATGTATTTCTAACCCAAAATGTAATGTTTTTTGTATCCTGAAAACCCAAAAGATGTTGAAAGAAACCAAAGATGATCTACATACATGGAGAAAAATACTGTGTTCGTGAACTGGAAGAACAGCATAGTAAATCTTTCATTTGCCCTGAAGCACAAATTTAATGTAATCCTATCAAAATCCCAGCAAGAGATTTTTAAATATATATAAACCAAAATCATTCTGACATTTACGTCAAAAGGCAGTGGACCTAGAAGAGCTAAAACACCTTTGAAAAAGAGGAGTCACTACATATTTTTTGTCACATTCTGACCTATTATATAGATACAGTAATGAGTACTCTGTGATGTTGCTGGGGGGATAAACTCATAGATCAATGGAACAGAATCTAACTCAGAAATAGAACCACACAGATATGCCCACTGACTAGACAGAAGTACAAAGACAGTTCAGTGAGAACAGATGGCTTTTTCACATAATCTTTCTGGAGCATTTTGGCACCCGTAGGCAAAAAAATAAAAATAAACCTTGAGTCAGACTTCACACCTTATTAAAAAACATAAATTTATCAATGCCATCATAATGTCCTGCATGGGAAGTTGAGGAGGTGGAGGGAGTGGGGTGAGAATTGGGGGAGCTCACCAAGTGCTGTGTGCATGTGTACCTTTATCACCCCGAACTTCATCACAAGGTGATTACAATGCACCAATAATAAAAAAGTAACTTGAAATAGCTTAAAAACTTTATTGTAAGATGTAAAATTATTACATATTAGAAAAAATGGAAAATATCATCAAGATCTTGGGCTAGTCACGGAGTTAGATTTGACACAAAAAGCCTTATCCATAAAAGGAAAAAAAATGGTAAGATGGACTTCATGCAAATTTAAAACTTTTGCCCTATTAAGAGGACGAAAAGTCAAGCTACAGACTGGGAGATAATGTTGGCAAACCATATATCCAACAAAAGACTAGTATCCAGAATATGTAAAGAAGTCTTAAAATGCAACAGTGAAAAATCGAAGAATACAATTAAAAAAACGGGCTAAAGACCCGGAGACATATTTCATTAAAGTAGGTATGGAGATGGCAGATAAGCACATAAAGAGATGTTCAATATTACTAGCTAGTAGGAAAATGCAACTAAAAACCATAGTGATTTATCTATCACAATGACTAAAAAGTTGTGACAACACCAAATACTAATGAGGATGCAGAGACTCGATTACTCAGGCATTGATGGTAGGTATGTAAAATAATATGGCACCCTGGAGAAGAGTTTGGCAGTTTCTTAAAAAACAAAACATGTAATTACTATACAATCTAGAAATTATTACACTCTTGGACATTCATCCCAGATATATGAAAACTAATGTTTACACAAAAAGCTATATACTAATGATAAATATATTTATGCTGTATACTACATACTAATATCTATATTTATGGTAGCCATAAACTGTAAACAACCTTTATGTTCTTCAATGGGTAGATGGTTAAATAAACCATGGTGCATCTGTGTCATGGAATACTTCTCAGCAATAAAAAGGAATGAACTAATTATACATTGAATAAGTTGGATGAATCTCTAGAGAATTATTTACCTGAAAGAACCAATACTATGGGTTATATACTGTATGATTCTGTTGATGTAAACCACTTAAAATTATAGAAATGGAGAACAGATGGATTAGTGGTTTCCAGGGCTGAAGTGGGGGGAAGTTGGTTATTCATAGTGATGGAATATTCTATATCTTGACTGAATTGAGATTACTATCCCAGATGTGATACTGTACTTCTTTTTTGCATGAAGTTATCACTGGGGGAATTTAGGTGCAGAATACTTAGTATCTTATTATTTATTACAACTGTATTTGAATCTATAATTATTTCAAGATGAGTTTATTTAAAATAGGTTATTATGGTAGTCATTATAAAATTCTTTCAAATTTACTGTGTAGTTGGAAACTTCCATAATAAAATATAGAAGAACATAGATTTATCTATGTAGCAGTATGTCACCAATACATCTTTGTAGTATCTTATGTATATTAAATGACAGTTTGAAAAAATTTTTGAAAGACCAATATCTAACCCAGAAATCCTACACACAAATATTTATTCAAGTAAAATAGATTTAATGTTCACACAAAAACCTGTATGAAAATGATTGTAATAGTTTTATTCATAATCGCCAAAACCTATAAACCTAATTTGTTAGGTGGGGAATGGATAAACATGGTACATGTATGTAATGGAATACTACTCAGCATTGAAAAGGAACACTGCTGAAACACAACACAATAATATTGATAAATGTCAAATGCATTCTCTAAGTGAAAGAAGCACTGAAAAGACTACATTTGTTATGATTCCATTTATATTACATTCCTGCAAGGAAGAAATTATTGGATAGAAATCAGATTTGTGCTTAATGGGGCTGAGACTGGAGGACATGGGGGGATTTTGGGGCTTGACAGACTGTTATGTATTTTGACTTTGGTACAGGTTATACCACTGTTTATGTTAATGAAAACTTAGAACTGTACACAAAATATAGTGAATTTTACTATATATAAATAATATCTTAATTTTTAAAAATTAACAAATGACTAATGCTGATGCAGAACAAAGCAAACTGAATTAAAGATTTTTAGAAAATACTATTTCAGCCGGGTTTGGTGGTACACGCTTGTAATCCCAGTACTTGGGAGGCGAAGACTGGAGGATCCGGGTTCGCAGCCAGCCTCAGCTACTTAATGAGGCCCTCCGCAACTTTGTGAGACCCGGTTTCAAAATAAAGGATAAAAAATGGGGCCGGGGGTGTAGCGCGGAGGTCGAAAGCCCCTGGGTTCAATCCCTGGTACCGCAAAAAAAAAAAAAGAAAGAAAATACTATTTCATATGACAATATCCACCTTCTCTCACTCTAGTACCCAGGTACTCTCTCTTCCAAGTTATAAATCTTCTCCCATATCTTGATAGAAAGTTCATAGATAACTTGAAAAAATTGGATTAGTTATTGTTCTACAACATAAACTCTGAAATTAATGTTTAATTATTAATCTAAGATTGCACATTTCAGAAAATGAATTTCAATGGTGAAACTGGAAAAAACATGGTCATTTGTATGAAAAAATATTCTAAGCTCGGCGTGGTGGTACACGCTTGTAATCCCAGTACTTGGGAGGCTGAGACTGGAGGATCCGGGTTCGTGGCCTGCTTCAGCTACTTAGTGAGGCCCTCCACAACTTAGTGAGACCCTGTCTCAAAGAATAAAAAATAGGGCTGGGGGTGTAACTCGGAGTAGAATGCCCCTGGGTTCAGTCCCCAGTACTGGGGGAAAAAATACATACATACATACATACATATACATATACATATACATATATATATATATTTTTTCCACTAGAAGCCAACACTTTAAAAGGGGTGCTAAAAAGTTATAACATAATCTTAGCCTTCAGGAAAATATATACTCAAAGAGGAAAGTAATTTCTATACTCTCAGCTTTTTTAGACCATAGTGAGTATCTTATATAGTTTTGTTATAAGGAAACTCAAGAGACTTGAGTTTGTGAAGGGCTTTTATGTTGAAAAGACAATCATTTGAGTTGCTGTGAAAATACTTGTGATAGATGTTATAAGGAGGTATGCAGGTTTTATGCATAAAGTATGGACTTTCTAACAACCAGCCCAATACAGAAATGAAGTGGAACTCCCTCTGGAGTATTGAGCACTCTACCTTTGTTTGTGTTTAGAGGCACATTCTTCCATTCTGTGGGCTCTGGGAGCCTGAAGATTGTTTAATTTTCTTTATCTCAATTTTAAGGTTTTGATATACTATTAATATATATCACTTAGAGTATCTTCTCCAGGTTAAAGCATCCTCAGGTTCTTATCTGGTATATAGTGTTTAGACCATAGTTATTCTGATTGTTTTTGTCTAAGTGTCAATGCCTCTGCTAAAATGGGGTGGCATTTATCATGCAGTATTTTCTAGCTAGCCTATGTGTTAGTCTGTGGTACTATAGCCTTCTGTAGCTGACTGTAGAAACCACTCCTATAACTCTGTTCTCGTTTTCCACAGACTTAACAGTTCTTTTAAATTGTCTAATATCTGTCTCCAGAGACCAGCATCTTGAATAGTACCTGGACATAGTAGGCATACTTGAATGAATGAATTTCACCCTCAATTTCATGCTCTCACAAAGATAACAATGATTCAGATTGAGGTTACTTGAACCATGTAAAAATTTTCTAATTATTTGTTTCTATACAGGAATTTCGGCAGAAAGTAATGCTAGGAACTCCTTTCCTAGTTATTTGGCTGGTTGGGTTTATAGCGGACCTCAATATTGATTCTTGGCTAATTAAAGGGCTAATGTATGGTGGTGTCTGGGCTACGGTACAGTTTCTTTCAAAGTAAGTATGTTGTTCTTAAACTATTTTTAACTGTACATGAAAAAATTTAATTTGTACCCTGCTATATAAAATTAATGTTTTGTATGTTTAGAACACTGATTTATGTAGTATGTTTGATCTTTATTTATTGTTTAAAGAATTTCAATAATATGTGAAATCTTTTGGATTTTTTAACATTTTTTTAAATGATTCTTAAAGGTGTTTTAATGACAAGTCTAGCATGCAGTTTTGAAAGCTAAAATACAGCTTTAACAATATTTAAAATATTTTAATAGAAGTGAACTTGAGTTTGTTGAACTGTAATGGTAATATACATATTATTTCTAAGTAATTATAATACTTGAACTTACCTTTCCTAGGTATATTTTCTTTGGTCATAGGCAGTAAGTAAGGAAGAGGTCTGATTTTTGTAGCAGAGTAGAGTCTAAGCATAATTATGAATTAGGCTGAGGTTTTAAAAATTATTCTTTTTTCTTTAAACATTATGACGATTTTCTTTTCCTCTTTTCCTTAGGTCCTATTGCCCTAAAAGTAGCCCCATTCAGCAAACCTAGAAAAGTGTCCATGAACCAGAACTTATCATTTAGTTTCCATTCCTATAGTATAAATTAACCTGAATTTTTACAAGAGTTGTGAAAATACTTCACACGGGAATGAGAGTAACTATTAAAATGTTAACTTTTGAGAAGAGACTGAATTCTAGTTAGTTAAATTCATTTTAGTATTTCTAGGCAATCCAGCACAGATTATAAATAGGAAGCCACCTAAACTCGCTACTTAACATGCATGGATAGTTAGTTGGTACTGTTTATGTTTAATAAAATTTACTAATATTTATTTCTTCTTAAAGTTTAGTATTATAAACCTTCAATTCCATTAAATTAGCTAGTTCATTCTGTTTGAAAAGATGTGCCCCAAGCTTAACTGAAATGTGTAGAAAAGGAGAAATTTTGGTGAAATTTGAGCATTGTTTTGTACTCATTTGTTGAAATTAAAATACACCTTTGGTAATGATACGCTGAATGATACAGTTGCTATATATCCTGAAGTTAATATTGACTTAAAGGAATTGAAGTATACCAAAATTCTGAATTTGAAATACATGGAATATAATTTTAATTATTGGTAAATTAAAAGGAACTTAATCTTGCTGGCTCATTTAGCTGTGAACTCATTATTATGAAAATAGTCTCAGTATTTAAGTGTCTTGGACGTCTGGATTCTGGTTGAAGTAGTGCTTACTAATTACACATAATTTGTGCAATTTTCATCTAAGTAAATGCTTATTTTTATAATGCAATATAGAGCTCACATTTTATAAAACTTGTGTTTTGTAGGTCCTTTTTTGATCATTCAATGCATAGTGCATTGCCCCTTGGGATATATTTGGCAACCAAATTCTGGATGTATGTGACGTGGTTCTTCTGGTTTTGGAATGATATCCTTTGGTATAAAGAGCATAGCTAACCTGAATTTTGTTTGTTACTTAAGCAGATAGAAATAGTTTGACATTAGGACTGAACAATTCATGATATTATACTGTAAAATGGTATTCCTAGAACAGTAAATATGAACTAATATAAAATTTTTAAATGTTTTATATTTAATAGCTTGCTTTTTAAAGCCACTTTTAACAACCACAAATAATAATAATAGCTACCATTTACTAAGTTTTTAAAAAGCATTTTCTTAAGTACACATTTAATCTATATCCCATAAGTTGGTATTGTTACCTTCATTTTTTAGGTGAGAAAATTTAGGCTTAAGTTGCCCAAGTTCTGGTAAAGCTGGGATGGAAACAAATATTTGTTTAACTTTAAACATATTCTAAACCTTCCTTTGAAACTGATTTTCATGTTTTAGTATCAGATTTTCTCCTAAATATTTTTAATACTACAGTTTATTTTGCTGTGATAGTTAGTAATTAATCTTCTCTTACAGATACTTCACCTCTTTTATTTCATTAAAAGCATGCAGTTCTGTATTTGCAGGCATTTGTCTACTTCAGGAAATTATCAGTGTAATATACTTTTTAAAAGCACAATAGTTAGAAATTATGAGTGTGTGTATGCATATGTGCCTATCGAAGAAATAAAACCAGGGTCAGTTTTTAATGTTTTTACATAGAAAAATTTCATTCAGTAAGAGTTGTTATAATAAAGGTTCTTATTTCATAAATGTCTATTAATTAAATTTCTTTTCAAAACATAACCATAGAAAGGATATTTTTTAACAGACATGTAATTTTCAGTGACTCAAATAATTTTAGTAAATAACTGGTTTCACTTCATAGTCTTGAATATATAATATTATATTCTTTATATTTAGTGGCCCTGTGTTTTAGTTGAAAAACAAAAAGTGTTTATTTTTGAGGCCTGAGCTATAGAATTGTAGTTACACTTGGAATTCTTATATTTCTACATTACGTGATTATTCTCAGAAATTATATTACTTTGTACTTTTAGTGTTAATATCTACTTAAATTCCTCCATGTGGCAGTTTTTACTAGCTAATTTTTGCCGTATATTGTACTTTAACATAGGATATGATTCCTCAAGGATTTATTAAGCATTAGAATGTCCTAATGGAACATTTAGTATGGGTAAAACAGATACCTTTGTTTTTATTATCTCATCTATTTTAAACTTAAGAAATGCACTGACCTCTGAAATGACTTTAGTATTCCAGACATATTTTCTAACTTTGTGTTTCCTAAATTGGACATTAGAATTTGTGTTCAAGGGGAAAGCCTTAGATTCACATCTCAAAATAATTTTAAACTTGCTATACTCTTAATCTGCTGAGCATAAGTAGAGAGAAGCAGGAAAAGTAGTAAGTTTCCAAATAATGAAAACTTAATGCCCAAGAACATTATACATTATCATTTGTTTTTTCTTTTTCTTTTTCTTATACTCTGGACATAATTTTTAGTTCATAAACCTTCCCGGAAAGCTGTTTGACAATGTAAAAATAGAGCTTTAAAAATACCCCTTGATCCCTTAATCATATCTAAGTAAATATATAAGATATAACATCAAAGATTATTTACAAGGATGTTTCTAACAGGATTATTTATAGTAGGGAAAAAATGGAAACAGCCTGAATATCCAATCTAAATAGGGAGGTAGTTTTAACAGTTATACTATACATGGGTGGGATTAAATAATAAAAATACGCCGGGCGTGGTGGCACACGCTTGTAATCCCAGTACTTTGGGAGGCGGAGACCGGAGGATCCAGGTTCGCGGCCAGCCTCAGCTCTCTCTCGCTTGCTCTCTCTCTCCCTGTCTGTCTGTCTGTCTCTCTCTCTCTCTCTCTCTCTCCTTAGTGAAGCCCTCCGAAACTTCGTGAGACCCGGTTTCAAAATAAAGTATAAAAAAAAATAAGGCCGGGGGTGTAGCGCGGAGGTAGAACGCCCCTGCATTCAATCCCTGGTACCGCAAAAAAAATAAATAAATAAATAAATAAAATAAAAATAAAAATACTATGTTATATTTACAGAGTGACTCTAACTTAAAAATGTTCTGTTTATCATGTCTGGGTCTCAAGGGGTTCTCTTTCTCTAACAGCTCAGCAACACATTTGAAAAGATTTTTTTAAAAGAGAATTTTACTCAAGATGATATTCTTTATCATTAGGATTGAAAACAACCAGTATGTTTTAGAGGATGTTAATTTTGTCCCTCAGATTTTCTTAGTATGCAGAATGTCTTTTCAGTATATGACATATAAAATGGAGGTTATATTGGTGTGTTACATATTTAATACACAAAAATGAAGCTTTTCCTTCCTTTTTCTGAAAATTTCCTGTATTCAGAGCTCCGAATTCTTTTCTATGTATTGTATTTTTTTCTATGTATTTTATTTTATACTTCATGGATAAAATTACCATTATGTTGAATTATCTTTGACTGTCATCGTGTTTGTGGTCTTATCTCTAATTATTGTTTTATCTTAGTCTTTTTATGCTCCATGTACTTATCTTTATGAATTTTTAGTTCATTTATTATATAATAGGCTTTGTTTGGTCTCTGTGTGTTCTCTTATTTCTAAGATCACCTTTTGCATCTGGCTCAAGTTGTTTTATCCTCTTAACTTTAAGCTCTTTATAGAACTCATATTTTAAGTACGAAACATCTTCATTTAATTTGTTTTTGTGTTTAGGTTGTATTTCCTTCCAGGTTGGATGCTTTGCTTTGTGAATGCTATGCACCTCTTTTTTGTTTGTTTTTTTTTAAAGCATTCTAGTAAAATTGTTTTGCTGTTTCATTTTATCTTTCGTTTTGTTTATGATTAACCTGCTCAAGCTTATTCAGACTTAACATGCTTTCTTTGATATATTATGGACCAGTTCTTAAAGATTTTCTTGTCCTATTTGATACATGTATTCTTTCTCCAGTGTTACAGTTTTGCGACATTTCTATCCATTTTTCCTTTGCCTAAGAGAGCTCAATTGTAAATTCTTTCTCAGGAACATGAGTTTAGCTGTCCTAAGATCTTGTTAAAGGTTCTGCTTGAGGTTTCATTCTACCCACTCTTAGAGATAGAAAGATGTCGGAATTATCTCCCACAACCACTCCTCAGTTTAGTCAAAACACCTTATTAATGACAAGATCTGGTATATTTGATGCTTAGTGGAGCCTTCCAGTGTTTTGTTTTTTGTTTTTGTTTTGTGGTGTCGGGGATTGAACCCACTAGTATTCTACCTCTGAGCTACACCCTAGACTGATTTCTTACTTGGAAAGAGGGTCTAAGTTTCCAAATAAAAAAGTTGCTGAGGCTGGCTTTGAACTTGGCGTCCTGCTCTCCTGGCCTCCCAAGTACTGGGATTACGAGTGTGCGCCACCACACCTGACTCATGCCGTGGTTCTTGAAGGAGTTTTCTTGATTTGTTAAAGTTACTTACTATTTCAATTTGTTTCCTCCAATTGCCTAGGGTGCAGCATAGGAGCATTTATTAGTTCGGGCTGCCATAACAGTGTACCATAGATTGGTGGCTTAAACAGTGGAAATTTATTATCTCATAGTTCTGGAGGCTAGTAGTCCTGAGATCAGTCTTCTTGTTATGGCCTCAGAAATCACTCATTCTCTCTTTTCTTATAAGACTGAAGTCCTGTTGGATTAGGATCCCACTCTTCTGACCTCATTTAACCTTAGTTACTTCCTAAAGACCCTGTCTCCAGATAGTCACATTGTGGGTTAAGGCTTCAGCATGATTGGGGGACTGGGCTTAAATCCATAGCAGAGGGTCAGAGTGGGATTGATGACAGTTCTCCTATTTTGCCTTCGAGTCTGTAGTTTTCATTCTACTTGTATAGGTGGAGGCCTGTACAGTTCTTGCCTCGCCCAAATTATCATCTTTCCTTTGCCTTCAGTTTTGAGTTTTATGGTATGGTGGGGCCTGGCCTGTTTCCAAAGTTGTTGCCAGTGTTTTGGGTAGTAGTTGGTTTGTTTAATTTACTGTTTGGGTTTTTGTTTGTATTATGGTAAAGAAATTCATACATGAATTTCGGTCTATTATGATAGCCTGAAAATCTATTTACATATGTTTCTTTAAAAATAATCAAGTTAGAACTGCAGCCATCAAAATAATACACAAGTAGATTAATGAGTTATATGTAAAAATGATTCCATAAACATTTAAATGAAAACATTGGTGGCAAGTGTATATTTTATCTCTTAGTGGAGGACTGTTTAAGCATAAAAGTATAAATATAAAAAAAGAATAAACCAACACTTTTTTTCCTCTATAATTGGCAGCATTTTTCCTTAGTGCTAAGGCAGTGGTACTAATCAGTCATTGCTACTGGGGTTCTAAATTGGCATATCTTTTTGGATAATAACCTGCCAGTATAAAAGTATATAACAAGTCTTAAGTATGTTCACACCCAGGCATTAATCCTGTTGTATTTATTGGCCTAGGAAATTCCGCTGAGTACTTTGGAGAGGTAGAATCACATAGATAATAGGTACCTGGCTTTTGATACTTGCTCCACCTCTAACTCACTCTGCAGTCTTGGACTTCTTAATTAGCTTCTGCCTCACATTTATCATAGCAGCAGGATTTACCATAGGGTTCTTGTGCAGCTTAAGTGGTGCAATGATGGTAATTAGAAAGTATTATCATGTTAATCTTAAACACTCTGATCCGAATTATGATTAAAAATGTAGAATGCCAAAACAACAACAAAAGGTTACTTCTGGGTTTTTTTGGTCTTTATGCTTTTTTTTATTACTTGCTAGTTTTGTCTAATTATGTTACTACTAAAAACAACCATTTCATTTGTAGAGAATTTATAGTTTTAAAGTTTAACTTCAATTAAAAAATTAAATTACCTTGTTTATCCTTTTACTAAAGCTAAATTCAAATTACCACTTGAAGATTATTTGTTTCCCTTTAAAGAGAAAGCAAAGAAAATTTTAAGTTTATATGATATTTACTTCCTGTTTAAATTTTCAAACATGATATAGTTATTAATACAGGCTTTAAGAGCCTGACTTGTTTAATTACATGTTGATACCCATTTATTTACATGTTTATATGTTACATGTAATCAATTAAAGTGCCACCCCTGGATAGGACAGTATTCAGCATTCCTTGCACATAATATTTACCTAGCTCTGTTCTCGAGAGATTTTTAGTTACTGGAAAGCTGAGAGTTTGACTGACTTACTCTCTGCTGGCTATACTAGTATATTTTGTGGAATAAGGATGATAAAAGTTGGGAAAATGGGAGAAAAATAGGAAAGAGAATGCAATCTTGAACATAGATAATGTAGGTGATGATAACTTGTTTTTTTCTTATTCTGTATTTTAAGTGGTAGTGTTTATGATACTTGTATCCACATAATATCTTGAAAATGGTATTTGAGTATACTAGGTGTGTGACTTTTTTGGGGGGAGATGAGGGGCTGGGGATTGAGTCCAAGGGCATCAACCTTTTTTATTTAGAAACAGGGCTGCACTAAGTTGCTGAGAGTCTCACTAAGTTGCTGAGGCTGTCCTCAAACCTGTGATCCTCTGTCTCAGCCTCCCAAATACTAGGATTACATGCATGTGTCACCACAATGGCTTACCAAGTGTTTCATGTCTCAGAAATGTATTGTTCTAGCAGCATTACTTTATTTTTATATCATTATTTAAAATAGTTCTTGATTCTTCACTTAAATTTATAAATGAATAGTACATTTCTTATATTTTCATTAGATAGAAAAATGTGCATAGAGAAACTATTTGTTTTAAGTAGGCTTATAAATATATTTTCTAAATTTAAGGTCAATTTGAATATGTTCAAATAAGGCAAAGGAGAAAATTTTTCATTTTTAGCTTTCCTATAGTTAAGGTAGTTTTTTAAATATGTGGGTTTATCTAAAGTGTTTGGTAAATATATAGAGATTTTAATGCATGTAGATAAAGTATATGTTTAATAACTTTGAATATGAGAAATCCCTTCATTTTTGTGATCAACAAAATCTTGATCACTTAATCTACTCACTGAATTTTTAATGTATTCACTGACAAAATGTCAGGTTAGGCTACATGGTTAAAGTTCAGAAAGAAGCCACATTTTTGCTTTATGAACTTAGTTATAAATATAGTAGGAAAATACATAGTTTGATTTAAAAACTTGTAGTTTCTTGATTGGTAGATGTTATCTCTTGTAAAATTTTATGGATTATAAATTTATATATAAGAGCCCGGTGTGGTGGCACACGCTTATAATCCCAGTACTTGGGAGGCTGAGACAGGAGGATCGCAGTTTCGCCACCAGCCTCAGCAACTTAGTAAGACCCTGTTTCAAAATAATGAATAAAAAATAGGCCTGGGGGTATAGCTTGGAGGTAGAATGCCCCTGAGTTCAATCCCTAATGCCACAAAAAAAACTAAATAAATTTATATATAAGAACTCATTTATCATTGCTTCTTTAGATTCCTTAACCTTGGGTACATCTCAACTTTTTATTTATTCATCTTCCATTCCTTGCCAATAGTGTTGCACTTTTCTACAATTTTGGAAAATCTTGGAAATCAGATCCAGGGATTATTAAAGCTACAGAAGAGCAAAAGAAAAAGGTAGCAAAATTTACTTGTTTAACTGCCCAGTCATCCATAGTTATAACAGATATTTAGAGTACGAAGGAAGAAGCAGTCTTTTGAAATTATAAAGAAGTTTGACTAAATTGAAATTATGTGTATTTTATTTTGTGATCACTCTTGGTATTCTTGTGATGCCTGTCCTTACATTTCCATGACATTTTATAATTCATGTTTACCTTAGATGACTATTGTGATTGCTTTGAGAGGTGAATGCAGTATCTTAAACGTCTCTGTACACCCCCAGAAAATAGGCATTCAATATGTATGTGTTGAATGACTTTATAAATAGAAGGCCAGTAAACTGATTGATAGTTCAGATACACCATTTCAATAACTAAAATGTTTGTATATATGATCCAGGGCATCTCTGCCATAACCCAGGTACTTGAAATCAAATTCATGAAAGTTGTTATATAAGTAGAGAATTGGACTAGAGGCACTTTAGATTATTTTAAGAGCTGTTTTATCCATTCTATAAAAACAAATCTTAATTATTCCTGTCCACTATAGACTAAGGCAAATTCTTATGGGCTAATCCCCCTTTTTCCAGGCTGCATAGAAATTGCTACCCTGGTATTCTTCAGCATTCATACTGTAATGAAATAGCAGAGGCAAATGAGCAAAATATTTTATTATTTTGATCTGAAGCTATTGGAATATTAAGCGTGAGCATCAAGTTTATTGATCCATAGTAATGGCAGAAAAATTGGTGAGCTTTATTCACTTTTTAATAACTTTTTTTTTCATTCACAGACAATAGTTGAACTTGCAGAGACCGGAAGTCTGGACCTCAGTATATTCTGCAGTACCTGTTTGGTAGTATTTTCTTATTGTTCTTCCCTCCCTCTTCTTACTCCTGTCAGTACCCTAGCATAGAGGGTGTGGGGTATGAGTAAAAGAAATTTTTTATTTTATTTTATTTTATTCTACTTTATTTTATTTTTGCTGAGCACATTTTTACTTCCCTCCCCAAAAAAGTATCACTTATTTAGTCCATGGTACAAAAGTATTGTCTCCTTCCCAGTATGCTTGTATTCCAATAGTAAATCTTGACTATACTTTGATTCATCTCTTAATATGTAATTTAGTAAGTTAGAAATTTAGTGATAAAATATTTAAAGTCAAGAGTTTATTGTTAATTTTCTTAAGTATATTTTAAGAAAATTTATTCTTGAATTTAAAAGTCACGATGGGAAAATTCATTAAATAACTTTTCAGACAACATGGCCTCCCAACAAGTTGAATTTGAGTATTATTTGTCTGTATGGAAGTGTTTGCAACTTTGAACCCTGTTGTTTTTAAAGTGATCACTTTCAACCAAGTCATATAATCAAAGATATATATGAAGTTAAATAGCATTTGTTTATGAAGTCAAATATGATAATACTGACATTGTTTAGTTTATTGTAGACATCAGTTTTCTATAGAATAATACTTTTATGTTTTAATTATTTTTATAAGTGAAAATTGTATAGATTGTCATAGTGGTTAAATTATGTTTTTCTGCATGGAAATTGAAATGTTTCCAAACCATACATGAAATTAAATGCTCTTTTATGCTTTTAAGTTATAACCAAGTAAACTATATGGTGGACTTAATTTAAGATTATGGAGTAAGTTTTTGAAGCAGAGCTCTAAGTTTACACATTCTTTGTTGTTTCACTTACTGTTGTTTGACCAGTTACAATTTTGAAAATTTGAAATATATACTGCTTTATTTTTTGGCGGCAACTTTAAGGTATTTTAGATTCTAAGGTATGACTAGATTCATTCTAGGGTATAACTAGATTCTTTTGTATAGTCAGACATTCTTTAAGAAGGTTTTTGTTTCTATGCTTTATAATGTATAATTTGTAAGATTGATGTTTTCTTAACACTTAAGATGTTTTGATACAGTACTGTTCTGTGAAAGCACTAGTCTGTTCCACAAAGTCAAGTATGCAGTGAGGATATACTTGCCATATGGCAAACAAAAGCAGACACTTAATAGATAGTGGTTTCATTGCTGGATAAGTATCTGATAACAAGAACAAAGCTATTTTTGTTATAGCATAAACACTTTATTATATATTATGTCATAAGACCTGTACTTTGGGATAGATGATCCCTTATTGTAAAGAGCATATTTTGTTATAAAATGATTCACATCTAAGAGGATACTGTTATGTTCAAGACCCTTGAAACCAAGTCAGTCACCCCTTAGCTGGTTAGTCTGTTGTTGAGATTTTTGACTGGTGTTAACAAAACAGGAATTGTAGCTGAGGGTTGGAAGTGAGGATAGTAGTTATTTGATGTATCCTACTGCTTTCTCTTAAATAGATTTAGTCTCATATCTGTAATAAAGAACAACTTATTCTTTCCTTTGGTCCACTGATAATTTTAGTAGATATAAGAACTGCCCAGTCCACCTATGCCTTTTCCTGGGTATCTCAAAATCTTATATAACCTTATGCAAAATAGTGGGGAAATGGTAGTGCTTTTATTGGAACAGGAGTGTAATCAATGTAGGATATTGTAAATTTTATTTCTCCCATGGGTTAACAACTCTAGCTCTTGTTATATATTCAGCATTGGAACTGCTAGTTCTTTGAAGATGACTAGTAAATTTTTATATTCCTTTGGCTGATTTAGCATAATCTAGGTTAAAAAGCATTTCAAGACACTTCAAATAGACATCATAAACAAGAACTCTTTATTGCCTATCATGAGTTGAATAATGGAGTTTATGATTTTGCAAGAAATAGTGACTCTAAACTCTCTAAGCATGTTCTATTTTCTTAGATATGTTCAGAAATTCTAGCAGGGGAAATGCTGAACCTTAATCTGAGATTTCAGGAGGCACTTAAAGAACAGCCAATATCATGACCATTAATCAAATGAATCTTCATTTGGAAGCCTGGAGAGTGACCTTTTTATTATCAGAAATTTGAGGGATATGAATTAAATACAACTTGATAGTATTGATCACACTATCAAGTTGGTCTTTGATTCTTAGTTGGTATTTTTACAATTTGGTTCTTTTCCATTCTTAAGAGTATATATTCCAGAGTAGGCTTACCCTTTTAGTTGAAAATTCATTAAGTAAAATAATAGTATTTTTTCTTTGGGTTTATTGATTTGGAAACATCGGTATAATCTTGTTCAAAAATACAGTTTTGGCACACCAGGCGTGGTGGTGCACACTTGTAATCCCAGTACTTGGGAGGCTGAGACGGAAGGATTGCAGGTTCACGGCCAGCCTCAGCTACTTAGTGAGGCCCTCTGCAACTTAGACCCTGTTTCAAAATAAAGAATAAGCCAGATGTGGTGGCGCACACTTGTAATCCCAGTACTTGGGAGGTGGAGACCAGAGGATCTGGGTTCGCAGCCAGCCTCAGCTACTTAGTGAGGTCCTCTGCAACTTAGTGAGACCCTGTTTCAAAAAAACAAAGAATAAAAAATAGGACTAGGGGTGGAGCTCAGAGATAGAATGCCCCTGGGTTCAATCTCCAGTACCGCAAAAAAAAAAAAAAAAATGTTCAGCTTTCTTCTCTTATATACAGTGTCTTTCATAATACTTTAAAAATGCCTATTAAAACATAATATTTTAACATGCCTACATTCTGTATTAACAGATACGGAAACCAGTGAGGTCCAAACACTGTGGTGTGTGCAACCGCTGTATAGCAAAATTTGATCATCATTGCCCATGGGTGGGTAACTGTGTAGGTGAGTAATGTTAGTAGTTTCTAAATACATATTATTCATTTAAGTGACATTGGGTTACTAATGAATTATAATATTAAATAGTAGAAAGTTCATTCTTATACCCCTGATCTCCCTAGTTATCTTCCTATTGACAAAACAGCCACTCAGTTGATAGGGGGGAAATGACAAAATTGTTGTCTAGAAAAGATTGCATTCATTTCTGTATCCATTCTTTCTGAGCTACTCTTTCCTGTTTTCTCCATTGAGTTACAATGAAATTGTTAAGGAGGTAAAAAAAAAATACTGATTTTTTTACATTTAAAAACTGGGGAAGGTAAGGCAATAGCCATATCTGAAATGATGTTACGGACAGAGGCAGAGAGGAATACCAGATAAGAACTGTGTACACCTCAGCGTTGAAGAATGGTATAATCCCAGGAGATGAGCTGAGTGGTCTGAGAGATCACCCTGGTGATTTTATGAGGTGACAGAGGGAAACATTACAGAGATTGTGTGGCTGAAAGGGAGAAGCCTTTGAAAAGTTGAATTGTAAGGCTTATAAAAGTAAAGATAAAATAGAGCGTTATTAAACCTCACAAAACAAAGACTAGGATTGAAGGTTACAACTATGATTTATTTGATTGTTTAGGACTCTTGCCTTCAGAATCTTTGTGTGTAATTATAAACATTCTTAGTTTAAGACTTTTATTAAAACATTTATTTTCTTGAAACCATTTTATAAAATAATGTATGTGACTATTGTCCAAGTTGTATCACATCTTTCATAGCATAACCCCCAAAGGTGTATTACCAATTGTTTTTTCTTAGTTGAAAAGAATTGCTTCTGTGTTGTTCTTTAGGTGCAGGCAACCATAGGTACTTTATGGGCTACCTATTCTTCTTGCTTTTTATGATCTGCTGGATGATTTATGGTTGTATTTCTTGTGAGTACAATTAATTTTTTGCCTTCTTAAAACATAAATGCTTTCATACTTAGACTATGCTTATCATATTAACAAATTATGTAATAAAAATCTTTTAACAAAAAATAAGGCTTTGAGGCACTTTATAAAGCATAAAGGAACATATACAGATGTCCAAATATGCTCAAGATACAGTATAACCAAACAATAATCAGTTAACTGCCTTTTACATGTGTGTCCTCTGGAAAATGTGTTAGTTTAATAGGCTTTGAAAAGCTTCTGGGTAAAATATACCAACATTTCATATCATGTGCTCGCTTTACTCTAGTAGTCTATAATATAGATTTGGTGATTGTGCTGGTTTCTTGCCAAACAATTGAGAAAATATTCTTAGAGATAAGTTTGTACAGAACTTGAAATATTTTGAAAAGTAAGATATAATTATTGCTTATTAGGGAAGATTAGTAAGTATCAGAAGTTACCTTTTTAAGATGAGTTGTCATTCATTTGATCGTGTAGGTTTAGTACCTTTGAGGAAATAGTTTTTATTGCATTGAGAATCCAGTCTGGGACAGAGTTTAAATGAAAATGCTAGTTACTGTCCTTCGGGGCTAGGCACACCTGTGGATATATTAGATCCCAATTTAAACCTAAGTCTTGGAAGGACGGTTTTTTAGTCCTCCTACCCTGAGATATTAAAAATAACCAATTCTAGCCAGGCGTAGTGGCACACACTTGTAATCCCAGTACTTGGGAGGCTGAAACAGGAGGATCACAGGTTCAAAGCCAGTCTCCACAACTTAGGCTCTCGGCAACTTAGTGAGACCCTGTTTCCAAATAGGAAATAAAATATTGGGCTGGGGGTGTAGATTGGAGGTAGAATGCCTCTACATTCAATCCCCAGCCACCAAAAAAATAAAAAATAAAAAAATTCTATTGCCCTAATATACACAAGGAGACTACCTCTTCAAATAGAGATTAAAAGAAAGAGGCCGGGCGTGGTGGCGCACGCTTGTAATCCCAGCACTTTGGGAGGCAGAGACCGGAGGATCCGGGTTCGCAGCCAGCCTCAGCTCGCTCGCTCTCTCTCTCTCTCTCTCTCTCTCTCTCTCTCTCCATCTCTCCATCTCTACTTAGTGAGGCCCTCCGCAACTTTGTGAGACCCGGTTTCAAAATAAAGTATAAAAAA
>PVJS01001799.1:0-92054 GCA_004027185.1 Glis glis
GAGAATGCCCCTGGGTTCAATCCCCGGTACCGCAAAAAAAATAAATAAATAAATAAAAATGCATGTTGACGCCAGGCGTGGTGGTGCACACTTGTAATCCCAGTACTTGGGAGGCTGAGACCGGAGGATCCCGGTTCACAGCCAGCCTCAGCTACTTAGTGAGGCCCTGTTTCAAAATAAAGAACAAAAAATAGGGCTGGGGGTGTAGCTCGGAGGTAGAAGCCCCTGGGTTCAATCTCCAGTATCAAAATAAATAAATAAATAAATAAGTTAAATATAAGAAGTGGAAATTCAAAAAAACATGGTAAGTGTTTGCTTCCAGTGGAGAATAATTAATCAAGGGTTGTATGTTTGTGCTAGAGAGGTAGGGCTACAAAGAGAAAAAATTTTGAGAAGAAAATCAATTTGGGAATGGGATGAAGAGCTGGACTTAAACAAATTGAGTTTAAGGTGATATTCTACTGTACCCAAAGAAATGTTTTGTTTATGTTGTTTGATATTAGCACTAAAATAAAAACTGAATCCTGCTTTCTACATGAAGCAATGAAAAAAATGTCCTTTAGAATCTTTAGAGCAGTAGGAAGAGGCAAGCCAGCAAAGGAAGCATTTCTTAATATCAGATTAAAAGTAAGATGGCCATAATTTCTTTCTCCTAACTTAAACTCTACCTTGCTAACCAACTAATGAAGTTGGGGTCAAGAGTTTCTTATCAGAATGTGGGATTTGTACACTGAAAGGGAACTAATGCCGTGAGTTCTACGTACTAGTTGCACAATGTCTGGGACTCAGAGTGAGTAGCATGGATTTTAGAGAAAGAAAATAAAATCTCCATGTTTCCAGAAGACTTCTTGGAAAATTGAGGAATGATTAGAAAGGAGAACTATTAAAAATATAAAAAAAGAAGGAGAAGATTATGCACAATGATCTTGCTTCCAATTTTATTTGAGGAGCAGTAAGTGGTACAATCTTACTAGTGAACATCATTCATACCAAGAGCAGTGAGGAATTAAGTTTGCAATGAATTTTTAAAATCAAATACTGGTGTGTACTATTTTTAGCAATTCTCTTTCTTACCAGTCTTTATTTACTTCTAGGAAAGTTTCAATTACTCATTAAATGGTGGGCACTATGGAACTCACCTTTGTGAAAAATTTTATTTTCACAGTTCATTTGATCTCTTTCCTTCCCAATACCATACCTGATATCCATTTTCTCACTAGACTCTCAGAGATCTTATCTATCTTTAGGGTACATTGGGGCAGGATGGTATGAAAAAAATATGAGAAAATAACAACCATTTTTTTTGTAAGTTTCTTGCTTCCAGGACTAAAATCTCTTCTCTGAAGAAAGTCTGCTTTCATGAAGGGGGATTAGAGCAAACCTTTCATCTTCCAGAACTCCATGGGCTGCATCCTCTGCTTTCAGAGTCTTAATATTACTGGCATCTGTTGTGTTCTGGTCACTGGTTATATTTTTCCAAATCTCCACCAACAGTCAGTAGTTTTTCAAGTGATTCTTCATTTTATTATCAACTATCCCCACCTACCAATTAAAAATATCACTTATCAAGATTATTTTTAAACCTAGCCTTCCTTTTCTATTCTCCCTGGACCTCTGGCGGAAAGATCACAGTACAAAAAGGCCTTCATGCTTGTCTTCACATTTTCCCCAAGTTCTTTCGGAACACCCTCCCCTGTGTGAATGGGATTGACATTTGTCTAAAATCACTGCAACAGATGGATCCAGAAAAGCTTTCTAAGTTTAGATATTTTGTTTGTTTATTTTACTTGCCATGTTAAAGGAAAAGAGAAGTGGAAAAGAACATTCTCTTTTTGCTGAGACCACAATAGCCATTTTATTTCTAAAAAGTAGAGGACTACTCAATAATACCTATTCTATGGAGTAACTCTAGAACCTTACTAATATTGCAAATGTTGTCTAACATAAGGCACACCTCACTTAATTCCAAATCTGAAATCAAATAACATAATAACTTAAGCTATATCCCTAAGCATGTTGAACTAATTAAGACTGCAATAACTTCCCTTTTCCACAAACAAGCAAAGCATGAATGTATGCCTCAATATATTAGTCACTTTTGTCTTTGAACTCATTCTCATACAATCAATAGAGATTCTGACAAAGAAAAGCATACTCATTAAATGGCAGATGATACCATGTTTTGGACAGGTAGAGAGCAGTAGATATTTCAACAATAAAAAATGTTACAATTAAATTTAGTAAAATAAAGATAGGTTTTCTTAAATGTAAGTGATATTTAATAAATTCTTATCAAAGCTCTCTAAAAGAATAGAGAATTTAATGAGGGAACCAATAGATACAATAAATACTGCCACACTCAATATGAGCATATTTTTCCTTCCATTCATTTATTCAATGTAAAAAGAGGTAAGGAAGGTCACATAAATGGGTTGAAGCTTGCTCCTTAAAGACAAATGTTTCCGGTTTGACTCTGCAATATTCTAGCTTTGTGATCTTTTCTAGTTATGTAATATTTCTCTGTTTTAGTTACTTTTTCTGTATGATGGTAATAACAATTTTATCTTATGCAGTTCTTACAGACATTAAATTAAATATTACAAAAATGTGTAAAGATTTCCAATTCCTAGCATTCTGCATTGCTGATTTTACTTTATTGATACAGCACTGTCTATCATGTCACCAATAATATTCCTAGTTTCTTTGGTTGGGATCTGGTTTGGATGTCTCCCCCAAGGATTCATGCATTAGAATACTGGTCCCCAGGGTAGTGATGTGAGGTGTTGGAGCCTTTAAGAGGTGGGGCATAGTGGAAGATGATTAGGTCATTGGAGATGCGACCCTTGGAAAAGATTAATGTAGTCCTTTTGGGAGCCCAGTTAGTTTTTGCAAGATTGGTTCGTTATATGAAGCCCCTTCTCCACATAGCCAATTCTCTTGTCAATTCTTCGCCAGGTTGTAATGCATACAGGGGACTTTACCAGAAGCTGAACAGATGAGAGCCACCTGATTTGGTCTTTTGGTCTTCAAAACTCTGAGTGAAATGAAACTCTTCCTCGTATAAAATATCCAGCCTAAAGAATTTCATTATAGCAATAGAAAATACACTAATACACTAAATAAAACCAACAGATTTTTTAACCTATGTATTTTTGGACCTGTTTGTTATTCCATCTAGCTCTTAAGGTGAAATCCACTTTTATTTTTCTCTTATATCTCAGTTATTTTTTTCTTTTGTCTCCTTTATAGGCTCTTATATTTCACTAAATTGCGTTTGTTCATTGTATATTTATTATGATCCAGGTTTTCTGAGGAATACACTGATAAAGATCCTAGTCTTTGCCCTCAAAAGGAAGCTTATCTTTTGTTTTATAAGGAGAAGTGAAAAAAGGCGAGGAACCAAGGAGTGAGGTTGGGGAGTCACAAAAGAGATAGAAGAGAAAGGGCCCATCCAAACACATCTGCTGAGATAGGAACATTAGTGATTAATGTGAGGAGGGTGGCAAAAAGTTGTCCTGGGATACAAAGAATGTGAAAAAGTTTAGAGGTAAGAAACTCTTGTGAGTTGGAGGGACTAAAAGAGATAGAGCAGGGTTAAGTTTTTGAATACTCTGTTGGCAGGCAAGTGTGGATGAAGGTGGCAAAAAAAGAGACAAGGTTGTGCACGTCTGTATGTGCCCAATCATTCAGATTCTTCTTTACCATTTTAAGGCATTAAGATTTTATTCTAAAAGCCATATGAAAACATTGAAGTGTTTTAAAAACCATCACTGTCTTGGACTTGAGTTACTGCAATCATTTACTACCTCACTTCATTGCTTCCTGTCAGACCAGAGCGATAAATCTAAAAACCCAAGCCTAGCCATATTTCTCTGCTGCTTAATAGTTTTCAGCAAATGTTCAGAGTCTAAAGCCTCTGTGCATTGTCCTTCTCAAACTCTGCATAATAAGCATCTTGTCATGTGTCTTCCTCACTCACACTGTGAACCCCTCCAGGGGCATTATCTAACCAGCAGATCACTGGCATCCAGCTCAATGTCTGATACATGGTAGTTGCTCAATTTTAATAATGAATTTAGCCATCAGGGATGATTAAAATTTGAATTAGAGAGATAGATTAAATACCCCTGAGGCCTTTTCAAAGTCATAATTGCACAACTCAAATTGTTTATAACCAAAATTTGATCTCTGGGTCAGCAACATCAGCATTGAGTAGGAACTTGCTAAAACAGTAAATAGTTGAGATTCACTCCAGCCCTACTGAACCTCTGGAGAAGTTCCCTGTGATCTATGTTTTAGTAGCCCCTATGGGTGCTTCCAAGATTCACAAAGGTACCAGACCACTCTCTATACCATTAGTGTCTCTGTAGGGAGTGGCTTTGTTTTGTGACATAAATGGGTCACAGCTATAAAACTGCTGCACATTATTAATGAGGCACTAACTTGTTTTTCATTCTCCTTCAACATGTAGCATAGAATGCTCTGCTAGTACTAATTGGAATGGTTTCTGTGAGTTTAATAAGGACATCTTTTTATGCATTTAAAATGTGCAGGTCGAGTTAATTTACTTGCTCTCTTCCGTTGTTTTTGACAAAACTTCAAGCTGAGCTCAACAGCTGATAAAGATTCTGAACCTGCCATCTTACCTCAGTTATTTATTGACTTAGCCATGCAAATAAATGGAAAACTGTGTTATAGAACAGTTTCAGAGTTATTAATTAGCAACAAAATTCAGACAAACAATCAGAAATGACAATTTGGGAAACAGAAAGTAGAAAAAAAAAAAAACAAAAACAGCCTCTCTCAACTCAGGCATTCCTTTGACATCTGGTTCAGTGAGTCAGACAACATAAGCCATCACAATGATTTTATTTTCCCATAACCAGTTAGCAATATTTCTGGGTTGTGATTGCTTCTTTTGTTTGCTTTCTTTTCACTGGTGAACGTATTATGACTTCTTGCCCTCCTGATTGCATTAAGAATATTGTTTAGGAAAGTAAATATAGGAAGATCAAATTAAAAGAGCAGTTGAACATATTGGTCAACATTCTCTTACAAATTCCTTCTTTGCAATGATGCCAGAAATTAGATAATTTCTATACTATAAAGCCTTTAAAAATTATAATTGGTACAGAACTTAAAGTTTCTGTCCATACTGGTGAAATGAGTTAAATCAAAACAAACAACAAAAAACAACATAGGTGCTTATTGTATATATTAGTATATACTTTTAAAAGTATACTGTTATTATGCTTTAAAATATATTTTATTTAATTTTATTTTTGCTCAAGAATAAGAAATTATAAAAATAAGGAATTTTAAGCCATTCAGAGCGTCTTGGACTGGGGAATATAAAGTTGATCTTGTGCTTTTCTGCATGAGTCAGTTAAAAGCCAGAGAGGTTAAATGATTTGTCTGTGGATAATTTGTGGTAGAATCATAAGTAGAAAACAACTGTACTGCTTCCAAAATTAGTGTTGTTAAATAAAATATTTACGAACATGAATATATATATAGACTTACAGGTATCATTTAAGACACTGCAGATAGCAGAGATAAATTGGTACATGATTTTAAAACTATTGGATGATTTGATAATTGTTTTAATCATTTTTAGGATTTTTAACTCTATTTGTAATTTTCTACTTCTTAAAAACTGCATTTAAGATACAAGTTTAGGAGAGCAAGAAAGAAGGAATACTGTAGTTCAGAATGTCACACACATCACTATTGTATGCAGCAATAGAGCCAGTTCATTAAATGTAATTCCAAACTTTCAGAAAAGAAAATAGTGGTCTACTTAAATTCTCATTGTTCAGCAAGGTAATACAATTCATTCAACATAAATTTATGAAATCCTATGAAGTCCCAGGTACTGTTCATGGGATTAGGATATAGCAGGACATAAAATAAAATACTCTTGTCCTAATAAAGCTTTCATCCTAATAGAGGAAGTCAGAGAGTAGACAATACATTAGGAAAATGCATAGCATATAATATGCATGAAGTCATTAGCTTTTCATGTAAGACAAGACTTGAAATAACATGAAGGTAAAGTTCAATTTTTTTGTTACATCTCAACTAACATTCCAATTCTTCACATTTTAAAAAAATCGCTGGTTCAATTCTCCACATTTTATCCAATTTTGAATTTTCTGGGACTCCAATCGAGAAGCACATGCAAAATAAGACAGAATTTGCTACAAATAAGAGAAATTAGCTAGAGATATTAAAGCAGAAAAAAAGAATAGGAAGTACAGAGATTATAGAGGATATATTTAAAATGGAAAGGTTAAGCTGATACTTACAAAATATATAAAGTGGTGTCAGAGCCAGCTATATGTATTTCTGGGATAGGTGTATTATAAAATGAAGAGTCAGCACAAAAGCACAAAGACCCTCAGGCAAGAGAGAACTTGGTATGTTCAAGAGGCAAAGAGGACTGGTATGGGTCAAGAGAGGATGCCACAGGGAGGGTAGAAGAGGAGATCGAAAAGGATTCAATCCATTACTGCCTTTCATGTTTCTCTCCTGGATTCTTCTTTTTCCCTTGAATTAATTGTTGTATATAATTATTCGTCATAGCCACAGCCCAGGTGTACCAGCACAGTGGGATAGGTTGCCAAGAGACCAAAAAACAATAAACAAACGCACACAAAAAAAAGCCAGAAATAATGCACAAGGAATAGGCTTTATTGAGAAATGCTTATGGGGAAGGCGCTGTGGTGATAGGCTGAACAGATAGCACCTCTGTCCCTCCTGGCATTTTGCTGTGTAGCAGCCAACTGGATCAGTGACATATACCCTTTCCATAGTGCCCTCAGTTCACCTCTGTCACCACTGAGAGAGGTTTTCTATGTTAGGTACCCAAGGCAGTGACACCATCAAGTATCAGCTTGCTTAGTTTGCTTAGTATGCTCGTATGACCAGCATCCCAAGGAACGGCTGTCCTGGTGGTTTCTACACATGGCATTCACTTGTCCTAGATCCCAGTGTGCATGAGAAAAAGTCAGCGTCCTTCAAGATAACACTTACCTAGTCATTCTTGCCTGCGGGCTCTGTTTGTTCTCTTGGCTTGACTAGGTTTTAAGGGGGAACTGAGCAGGGCCTCTCAGGAACATGGTGTTTTACTGTCCTCCTTTTCTTTGAAGATGACACAGAATTACACTAATTCACACTCTTCAACGGCTGTAGTCCTCATTGATAAGGCAGGCATGAAACCTGAGGGGTGCAGAGCAGATCAAAGTTGAGCAAATTCCCCAGCTTCTGCCGGCTTTCAGAACTGGCCTAGAACTCCCAGGGTTATTTTCTATTCACACCACATCATTTTACTCCTATCTAATTTGATTCCAGCATAGAAACTATGGACCCGTTTTTAGAATTTCATGAATACCAGGCAGAAACCAAAAACCTAAGATACAGACAGTGGAGTCAATGCATATAAATCCCCATGATAAGCTGGTTGGTGATTAAAGTTGAAATAAGCATTTGTAGCAAATTATATCTTGTTTTACATGTACAATGGAGCCCAAGAAGATTCAAAGGTGGATAAAACGTGGAGAATTCAAATATTATTTGAGATGTAGCAAAATGTTGGAACTTTACCTTCTGTTATTTTTAAGTGTTTTCTTGCATGGATATGAGTACTGCTGAGAAGTTGAGTATAAGACAATTAGTCAGTATGAAAATGTCTTGAGAAAGAGTTGAACAGTCAAATTTTAGATTATCGTTCTCATTTTGTGTTGTGTAATTATTTTCACTAAGGCTTTTTTCTTTCTTTTTGTGGTACCAGAAATCAAAGTCAGGGCCTTCTATATGCTGGGAAAGTATTCTACCACTAAGCTATATCCCCAAAAAAGCACTAAAAGCATTTTAAAAGATACACAGCAACATGTCTAATGTTGCTACTATATCTTATTACTATTTCTGGAGCTTAGGATAATAGAAAGGTTAAAAAAAACAATTATCTATTCCATTCCACCCCTCTCCCTCAAATGCTTTCTTTATGGTAAAAGCCACCTGATACCTGCCATATGAAGGTCATAGAAAAGTAGGGTGTGGTGGCGCACCTTGTATTCTCAGTACTTGGGAGACTGTGACAGGAGGATCACAGGTTCATGGCCAGCCTCAGAAACTTAGTGAGATACTCCACAACTTAGTGAGACCCTGTTTCAAAATTAAAAAAAAATAAAATAGGGCTGGGAATGTAGCTCAGAGGTAAAATGTCCCGGGTTCAATACCTGGTACCACACACAAAAAAAATGGTCACATAAAATACGGTAAATTTTCCGAAATGTAATTAAGCTCTGACCCAGTCTTATTTTAACTTAAATCTAAAACTTATCTGTGTGTGACAAGTGCTCATGACCTTAGTTCTAGAGGTTATTAGGAACTTTTAGATCACAAATACCTATTCTTTGATTAAAGTATTGCTTTATAACCTTGGGAAAGTTGCTTAACCACTGGAAGTTGTAGTGTCATAATTATCAAATTGGGATAATATCAGATTCATTGAGTTAATATGAAAATTAAAATAATATAAAATAATTTATATATCTTCATACTCTATACTAAAGATTAAAAGAAAGAATATATACAAGTAGTCACCCCATGGTTTTCATGTGGTGTGCACAAAGGAAATGTTAGCTGTGATAATTAATAAATATTTTGTTCGTTTAATGTTGAACTTTGAACTTCTTTTAACACATTAGATGTTCATTGTAATTATTGGACATATTCAAATATTTTTCAGAAACATGACTCTCCTTTTATGTTTTTAATTTAAACCAGACAATTTGTACATACAACATCTAGTCACCTGCTTTACACCTTAAGTTTGCAGAAGTCAGACCAAGAGAGGGACAGTGGTTCAATCTCACACAGATTAGAATTTATGTTGTGTCTTAATGTGGGGCCCATATTCACATTTCAGGAAAGTCAAAGGTTATACCTTTCCCAATAAATTATTGCAATAGTAATAAGAATGAATTAATATTTAAGATGAATTAAAGAATTTTCAAGGCACTTTGTGTTCACATATGTGTTATTATTTCATCTTGGCAAAAGTTCTATGATTCCCATCGTTCAAGTACTTTTGGTTTCTCATTGGTTAAGCAAGTAGCCCAAAGCTAAACAAGAAATAGCAAGTGTAGCTTCCTGGAGAACTTCTATCTGCTGATTCTCAGTCTGCGTGATTTTCTTCTATGCCATGGTACTTCCACTTCCCCCGTGAGAGGCAAAAATTGGCTAGATTTCATTTTCTGTATGGCAAAACATCTGATGAAGGTAAATCTTAATGATTTATAACCTTTATTAGTCTTCTTTAAAGGTGAGGTGCATATACTCATATTCTTAGGTTAACTTTGAATCTTTGAATTAATGGAAGGATAGTAAGAATGCACTAGATTAAACAATTGGGGTCATTGAAATAGTTAACTTATTTGTCAAAATTATAATATTTCTAATATTTATTTGAAAATATATATAGATATGGACTTTTATTTATTTTAATATATTTTTATTGGTGCAATGTAATTATATATCATAGGGAGATTCAAAGTGATACATTTATATTTGCACACATCATTTGGTGCGTTTCCCCTCTGGGTTCCACCCTGTTCCCCCTCCATCCTCTCCATACATGTTAGTGAGATTGATAGTTATACCTACCTATACGCACATAACATTACTTGGTCTATTTTCTTCCCCTATCCTCTTTTTAATTTTTTTATTAGTACATTGTAATCATACATTTTGGTGAAGTTCAAGATGATAGAGGTATACATGCACACAGTACTCACTGAGCCCTGCACCAGTTCCCACCCCACTCCCTCTCCCTCCCTACCTTCCCCTGCTCAGCACAGTGATTGGCTTTGGTAAGTTTGTGTATGTACATCATGTCCATTGAGGTTTTCCCTCTTCAAATCTTCCTCCCCCCTCTTGTTTCCCTCAGTTAGGTCCCCTCCTTCACTCCACTAAGGTTTCTCTTCCTTTGTCTGGAGTCCCTCCTGTGTCCCAACTTCTCCCTAGCTTCTGCATGTGAGGGAGAACATCCGACCTTTCACTTTTTGTGACTGATTAATCTCACTTAGCATAATATTCTCCACTTCCATCCATTTCCCTGCAAATGACATAATTTTGTTCTTCTTTATGACTGAGTTGAGTTCCATTGTGAATATATCCCATAATTTTGTAATCCATTCATCTGTTGATGGACATTTTGGTTGGTTCCATAGTTTGGCAATTATGAATTGTGCAGCCATAAACATAGATGTTCATGCATTACTATGATAGTCTGATTTCAATTCTTTTGGGTAGATACCGAGGAGTGGTATAGCTGGGTCATATGGTAGGTTCATTCCCATTCTTCTAAGGACTCTCCACACTATTTTCCAAAGTGGTTGCACTAGTTTGCAATCCTACCAGCAATGTATCAGAATTTTCTACTTCTCCATATCTTCACCAGCATTTACTATTGTTTGTGTTTTTAATGGTCGCCATTCTAATTGGGGTTGGACTTTTAAATAAAATATTATTGAGTGAAAAATAAATTATGCATGTCACCAGGTCATGAAGGAATCTTCCAACTTTCATTAATTTTGCTATAATCATAAGTAGAGAAAGTTTGAATTTGGAATTTTCAGTATGTATTGTCTTTACAGAAACAGGTTCAGAAATATTTTCTTAAAGAATGGATGGTCTTAGGCCAGGCAATGTGTCAGTGTGTATATATATGCACATATAGTATATGTTTGTGAGAAAAATAGGGGGAACAGTAAATAATTTAAGGTAATTGAAAAGTGGTGTTCCAAGAAATTAAGCATTATTAGTTCAAGTAGAAAGGGATTAGGATACATAAGCAAGGATTGCTTAGTATTCTAGGACATGAGAATTCTTAGAAGCAGGATACAAGAAGAAGAGAATTCTTTTTCTAGCTTAGGAGAAGTAGAAAGAAAAACGTAGAAACCAAAAATAACATAGGAAAGAGAAGAGGGTTTGATGTGAAGCATAAGTTTTGACGGGCCTTTTTCTTCCAGCAATAATTAATTGCTGTAATTATTGCAAGCAATTATCTGCTCCTGTAACATAGTCTTTGGCCCTTCAGATGCAGATTTGTTTGTTTTCCCTTCTACAGATACCTGTGCTAAAATTACAGTTGTTTCAAAACAGACAGATCAAACTTGGGTGTGCATATGTGAAGTATGAAAGATGATTTTTAACATTTACTTTAAAAACTGGTGGTAAAATACAACAGTAAAGGTACAAATAAATATAGGTCAGACTGAATCTTACATGACACATAAACAGCTCGCTGAATGATTCCATTACAAGTTAGACTACAGAAATTCTAAATTACAACAACTTTTAATGAAGCATGGTCATTGGAGCTTGGATGAATTTCATCAATTAGAAAGGAATGGAAAGAATATAAACACTAGGTAGTTTATGTAAACTTTCTGTTTTTTGCTATTCTTTTTTTTTGCATGAATCATAAGGTAGATATCTGTAAGTTGACCTAAAATAAAGTCATTCAATAAACCAATTCTTTAAGCAGCAAAGCTTTAAAGATACTAATCAACAAGAATTCCATCAAATAATCCCTTGAAAGAATAAAGTGCATAATGAGAATTAAAAGTTTCAACAATACCCATTAGGGTATTCTATTGCACCATTGATTCCACTAGTATCAATTGCTTTCAGTTAGCTGGACTCTTGAGTGTTTATTGGAAAGGACTAATAAACCACAATCAATGTTCTTTTTAACCTCACAAGGATACCTTTAATGAATTAAATGCTCTTTCCTCTGCTTTCCATTTGAGACACATAACTAATTAGAATATTTCAAATGGTGACTTTTATAAATCTCTTCTCTCAAAACTAAAAGCAAGAAAAAACATATGAATATAATCTGCTTGTGATGGAAATATTGGCATTTCCCCCATAAAGCTTGGAGGATGTGACTCCCTTTGAGGTCCAAAGAAGAAATCGAATCCAGACATTAAAGGCATTTTGTGCTGACCATAAACAATTTAAATTTGTCTCAATTTTATTGAGGTGCCAAGACTTGTAGGTTCTAAACAGTAAATAGATAGATAGATGATAGATAAATTGCTTATATGCCCAAGACTGGTACTCTGGGGTGTTTGGTAACTGCAGAGTAAAATTGTTTTAGACTGATGGTCTTAATTTAACAAGACTTGATTGAGGGTATCTGTCACTACACCAAAGGACAGATATATTGTCTCTGTATTTAAAGATAAAATTAAAACACGCTTGTAAAGTGGAATAAAATGTTGGACTAAGATTTATTTGTTTATGTTGTTGTACTGGGGATTGAATCCAGGGATGTTCTACCTCTGAGCTACACCCTCAGCCTTATTTTATTATTATTATTTTTTTTTTTTTTTGCGGTACCGGAGATTGAACCCAGGGGCATTCTACCTCCGCGCTATACCCCCGGCCCTATTTTTTATACTTTATTTTGAAACCGGGTCTCACGAAGTTGTGGAGGGCCTCACTAAATAGAGAGAGAGAGAGAGAGAGAGAGAGAGAGAGAAAAGGAGAGAGAGAGCTGAGGCTGGCTGCGAACCGGGATCCTCTGGTCTCCGCCTCCCAAAATACTGGGATTTCAAGCGTGAGCCACCACGCCCGGCTATTTTTTTAATTTTGAAGCAAGTTCTCACTAAGTTTTCTGAGTGCCTTGCTAAATTGCTGAGGCTCTCCTCAAACCTGTAATCCTCCTGTCTCATCCTCCCAAGTACTAGGATTACAGGTATGCACCACCATATCCAGTTTAGATTAAGGTTTATAAGAAGAAAAGCATGTAGGGATTATAAAATTATTACAGTTTGCATCCTGATTTTCAATCCTAATTTGCTCTAAAATAAAAAAGTTTTAAGAACTAAGCACAATGTTTAAAACATACTTTTAGAAAATACTGAAGAAATATAGAGTAGAATTAATTATTTTAATTTTGTCTTGAATGATTTTAATCGTTTGAGAAGTGTACCTGATAGTATGAATTCAATTATTTTCTGATTCAGTCCAAATGATGGCATTTTGTTGAATTTGAGTTTAGATTTTCCAAATTTACCTGTAAATCTTTCCATTAAAGGCAATTTGGAAAATATTAACACATCATTTTTATATTATATGTGTAATTGCAAAATAGAACACTTTCAGTATTAATTTAAAAATATAAAATACTGACTTACAGCCATCAGACAAAAAAAAACTTCAATAAAAATTCTAGTCAAAATCACACCTACCAACACATAATGCTTCTGTAAAGGGAGGGATACAATTTATAAATCATTTTTGGGATTTAGATGAACTGATTTTCATTCAGAACTAAGTTTAGCATCTTACCTTTCCCAAAATATGCACCCCATGAATTTATTGGAATCTGGAGTTAAATTAGAGTTGCTCACTAAAAGTGCCAAATCTTCATGAATTAGTACAAAATATTGTGTTCCTGGGACCTAGAATGTATGTCTGGTCATAGTAAATTCTCGTAAATGTTTTTGGCTTGGACTCTTTAAAGCAGTGATTATCAATGTTTTTTTTTTATAATTCTGAAGAAGTGTGTGGTGTAAAATAGTATACCCCCATACCATGAAAATATAAAATAGTATGTAACAAATCATAAGAAGATATAATATAATTACAATAAAGAGTGATTCTCAACCTGGGAAGTCTCAGTAGGATACATTGAGTTTTGTGCTAGATTATGTGTGTGTGCGTGTGTGTGTGTGTGTGTGTGTGTGTGTGTATGCATGCGTTTGTGTGTGGTACTAGGGATTGAACTCAGGGGCATTCTACCTTTGAGCTATACCCCCAGCCCTGTTTTATTTTTATTTTGTAACAGGATCTCACTAAGTTGCTGAGGGCCTCACTAAGTTGCTGAGGCTGGCTGCAAACCTGTGGTCCTCCTGTCTCAGTCTCCTAAGTACTAGGATTACAGGCATGCGCTACCACATCCTTCTAGAAATTTCTAATAACTGGTTCCTCTGCTTACCCCTTCCTTCAGACTGCTAACATTTGTGTTCAAGGTTCTGACCTGCTAACTATTTCAATGGGGATATATTTAATGGGGATATACATATGTATATGTATATAGATATATATCTATGTGTATATATAAATTCATAAGGTCAACATCAAATATAGATTAAATATGAAGCATATTAAACATGTTATCCATGTATGATTAGGTGTGGGCTGAGCTCTCTCTAATTATCATAGATAATTAATATGAATTGTTATAATCTTGAAGTATAATCATATGAAACTAACATAATGTACCAAATATGTTAACAATTAATTCCAAAGAAAACTTTTAAGGACATTAAACACATAGGATAAGGATTACCACTGAGAATTAACTCATTGAAATTGAGAAACTTCATCCACTTTCCATAAATAAATATCACTGTGGTGACTGACAGAAATGTAAATTTCTATCCATCCTGAATAAGTCTTTAAGAAAACTCTCATTTGGTAAAATGTAAAGCAGTTTATTTAAAGTGAACATAAGTCTATGAGCTGGTAATTTTATGGAACCTATCAACAATTTTTTTGAAGATGGATTTATCAGTATTTATTCCTCTCTAAAGCGTTCTTGTCCTTTGAAGACACATAGCCTGTTCCTGCCTGCAGGGAAGGATATTAGGAGGCTACAGCATCCTGAGCTTTCCAGGGAATGGCCACTATAATAAGTGAATGCCCATGGTTAACCCCTCGTGCCATGTCTATGCAGGAAGACTGAATCAGAGTTGTGATAAGGTAATGATTCTGCCTTTCATTATTTTAGGCCATACCCTGCATATGTACCCTTTTAATCTGCAAAGGCCAGTAACCCATGAGCCACTGTGGCGTCAGACAATTTTGCTGAGTCTGTGTTGAAGAGGGGCAGATGGTAATAGTAACTAATGGTGCATTTACTATCTCTAATAGAGCTGAATATTTAATCTATCCCTCAATCCATTTGACTGAAACTTGCATTCAGATAAGCTATTTAATCCATTTGTGGTGTGTGTGTGTGTGTGTGTGTGTGTGTGTGTGTGTGTATGCACAGTGTGGGTTTGTAGGCATTTAACATACTACAAAATATGGAGAAAAACCATTTCACAGCAAATATCTCTGCTTCCTTACTTGTTTACCTTGTTTCTTCACCTTACACACAATAGACTCATAGACATTTTCTCTGACTATTACTTGAAGTGGAAAATTAAAATCATAGATTTTGTACTATATTGCTACCAAGGCAGTAATGCCTTTGGTTTTAAAAACTATCCCAGAGGAAGTGCTGGGAATATTAGTTTGGAAAGTTAATACAGTCCTAAACATGTAAATTTCTGAAGGCAAAAGGTTTGGAACAATGCAATTTGCATCATTAGGCAAGGAGTGCAAGCTTTTCTTACACTTTGTGCCTGGATTTAAACAAATGAGCAAACAGCTCATAACCACTATAAACCATTCATGATGGTTTATAAAACATATTCATATTGTACATAAATATTAGATGAATTATATATAATCTAAACAACTTACCCATGTATGTCTTAAATTTAATATGTATTGGATATACTGATATTTTCATTCATTCCACAAATACCTAACATCTCTCAGCTAGGAGAGGGCGTAACAGAGCATACATTGCACAGAGGACCCACTGCACAGTCAGGTACACAGGCTATGTGTAAAGGAACCAGACAGGGCAATGAGAGGTTTGCTAGCCCAGAGTTTGTAAAAAATATTTGGGAGTGTTGTAAGGAATGGTGGTCAGAGAAGACCTCACAGATGATACGGCGTTAGAGTTGAGGTTTTAAAGGGTACCTGATATACCTCTGGTTGGTGTAATAAAGGAAGATCCCAAGTGGTCAAGTAGTGGAAGACCGGACACAAAGGGCAGTTAGGAAGTTATTCTGATAGCCCAGAAGGGAGAAGGTAAAGTAAGCCCTCAGAGGTCCAGAAGGTAATGGTGCAAGAGGTAGAACCACTAAAGACTGTGAAAAGAAGTGTGAAACTATAACAAATATCAGCTTGCACTCACTATCAAGTAGAAACTGGAAACACTCAATGCAAACACAAAGTAATGTGTAACATGTGAAGAAATTTGAAAATTTGAGCAACATATTGGTTCTTGCTTCATTTTCCCATACATGTAATTATGCCTTTTGCCTTTAATGGTGATTCAACCATATAACAAATATTTATTGTAAGTTCCTTGCCTCAAAATGTCCATTCTAGATACTGGCATTTAAAAACTTTGAAACAGAATTCCTTGGCCATATGGAACTTGTATCCTAGCAGGGTATCATTGACATTACTTCACTTTAGGCTTAGAAGATAAATCAATGGAGGAAATTTAATTTAGAAGATTTTGTGTTGCAACAACAAATAGAATCTACTTCAATAGGACTTTTCCCTAAGAGAGTAATGATTTCTTTGTTCCTATAAATAAATAGAAACCCCAAATCTATGGTTACACAGAAAAGACCTGCAGAAACACAACTCTAAAAAAGTTTGACAAAATAGAAACACTATGAAATTATTTTATAGCAAAAAATAACCTCTGAACAACTGACTTCTTAGAAAAGATAATTGTAAAGGAAATTGTAACTAGATCTTTTCCCAATAATCCAGGTCGAAACTCATCTAGAAAACAAATCACCTTAATTTACTGCTTCTACTGTAATATTCTAATTAGGAGCAACTGCATTAAAACGACAAAAACAAACTTCTAGTCTCTCTGTACTACCTGAGTACAACATGAATAAAACAAAATGCATATACCTAATTTTATAAGATATATATCTACATGCACATATAGAAATAGAGATATATCATTTCTTCTTCCTGATCCTAGAAGTTTTCTGACAGATTTCTTTTTTTTCAAGTACATCAAATACAAAAGAAAAAAAAATCATTTTTACAGACCTCAGGCCAGTGACCCAGGTGAAAAGAGAAATGAAACAAAGCTTCCTTGATGGGAGAATAAGAGCTTTCTCATCATTCTTGGTCAAGTTTTGAGCCATTTATAAAAAGTGATTTATTTTTCCAGAAAAAAAATCTAAATTACTCAGTGGAGAAAAGGATAATTGAAGAACTAGAATTTGGGGAGACAGACACCCAGCTATGTGGCCTTTTGAATCATTACACATGACATGTCTAGATGCTAAGAAATTGCAAGGAAGTTTTCAAAGGTATATAGAATCCCCAAAGGTGCCTCTTATTTCTCAATTGTTTTTACTGGTGAGATATATCTTCTCAAACCACATTGTAGAAGCTTTCATATACCCTTAAAGCTAAGTGAGAATTTTGTACAACAAACTGTCATTGAGTAATTTTTTTTTCTGCTGTGATGCTGGGGATTGAACCCAGGGGTGTTCTATGTCCCAGCTACTCTCTCAGCTATTTTTATTTATCTATTTTTGTTTGTTTGTTTGTTTGTTTGTTTGTTTGTTTGTTTGTTTGGAGACAGGGTCTCCCTCGGTTGCTGAGAGCCTCGCTATTTTGTTGAGGCTGTCCTCCAGCCTGACATCCTCCTGTTTCAGCTTCCTGAGTACTGGTACCACAAGCATGAAGCACCACATCCAGCCCCATTGAGTACTTCTGTAATCTCTCTAAATGGCCTATATGCCTCTACCCTGTTGGTTGTACTTCCTATGTGGATTATTGAACCCTGAATAATTAATGGATTTGCTCATAAGCCTTTATTCATCCACTGCCCTCTGTTCAACAATTTCTAAATCTGCTCCTGTTCTTGGAAGAATATCTACTTCTCTGTCCTGACCATCCCTATGTTTCTAGGTGAGTCAGCTGTCAATAACTAATCCAGGAGGATTTACACATGTTGAAATGAGGTAAACCCTGAAATGACCTTCCAGGGGACTAGTTTGTACAAGCCAAAGATGTCAAAATAACAAAGTACCTAAAATACACAAGATATAAAAATATTGGGATGGTACTGTGTACATATTTTGTACAAATTTATTAAATAAAATAAAAAAATCGTGTAATAGGTATTCAGGAAAATGTTTTGAAATACTGCTGTATGATGGAGAGTGAGATCAACATGTGAAAATTAATGGGATCCCTTTTATGCCCTTGCAGCTTCCTCCTAGGTCTCTCCTGATGTTAATGTTTAAATAAGATTCCCCTAAGTAAGTTTCATAGTGAAACATGAAGAATGAGCACAAATGTTTTTGTGAATTATCAAATAGATTCTCAGATTAGTGGTGGATGAATGCTTTTTAACATGAATACTATATTTAGGTGCTCAGTACAAAAGGTCATTCCATAAGCACTGCTTGATACAGTGATTTGTCTTACTTTTAGAGAATTCAGAATTCTCTTGCTATCTTAAATGACTTAATTTGCCTGGCAATTCTACTATTAGACAAAAGAAAATTATACCCTTCTCATAATATCTTTAAGAGGCTAACATTCAACACAACTATGTTTTGTTTAATTTTATTTAAGGCCTGAATAGTTTAAATGAAACCATTCATTACCATTTTAGTTACCTATTTATTTAGATCTTGAGCATATTTTTATAATTCATGGCATGCCAGTAATAACCAATAAGAAACCTAAATTAGCATCATAATGTTTCCATTTTTTTAAAAAAATTGATTTTAACTAACAAAGGAAACAATAATGTCAACATGAGCCTTGAAATAATTTTTTAAGGATCAAAGTAGAATAAAGTTAGCATTAGTTTTTGAATCAAAATAAATGATAGTAGTTGAGTTTCTTTATAATAGGAGTTATAAGACCAATATGTCAGCATGTCATTTAAATCTTGTGTCTGAGATAACTTCCCCTGTGATTTTGAAGAGGCTGGAACAAAGAGAAAGGCAGAATCTTGAAGTGCTTTTTAAGTCAAAGAAGAATTAAAAAAGCAAGCTTCCTGAATGCACAAGAAAAGCCTGCAAAATCTGTGGCCTAATATTGAATTGGCTATTTGGAACAAGACTGTGATAAAGCTACAATTCACACATATCCAAGGCTCTTTCAAGTTTTTCTCAACAATCTCAACTGAGCAATGGGGTAGTCATAGACACAAGCTGTTTCTGGATAGATGGTGTGTGTTATTCATGTGTGTGTTCTCCTTGGTGATTAAATAAAGTGCTTTCAGATAGTAATAGCTGATGAATGTCTCTTTTGTCTAATTATAATTAAAATTATAAGCAATTTAAGATAAAATCACAGAAAGTTTTTTTTGTTTAATAAATTCATAATTGTGGCAGAGACCAATGAATTCCTAACTCTGTATTTCTTATATAGAGGTGTGTATGTGTGTGTGTTGTGCAATAATATATAAGTACACAATTTTACTTATATGTTACATTCTATAAAGTTCAATCTAAAATGATAGTCTCATAAAACACTATTTCAGAAAATAATTTTAAGGAGATTGATAAAATCCTTTTAAAAATGTTGAATGTTCCACATTATGTTAAAAAAAAGTTAAAGTTGATAACATATAAGGAACAAGCAACCAGTCACTGCTAGAGACAGATACCTTGGGAGTGGATACAGGATTAATGATTGCATTCAAATTTTAAATCTATATAATTCTTTTGAATAATCAAGGGACTAATGCTTTATTTCCTCTTTCTAGTAATCATCATATCTACTTTTCCCAGGGGTTTAGGCAATGCTAACTGACTCTTTTTTCCATGATATATATTATGAATATTCATGCTAAAATGAGAACTATTAAAACAAAGCATAAATTATTTACTGCTGCCCAGAGATGTATTAACTTCATGGAAAATTACTAATTCACAAAGGCTTTGAACATCTACCTGGGGTCAGTTACACATTCATAATACATGATTCTAAAAATAATGTTCCCCAAGTGCACAATTTTCACATGAAAAAGTCAATACAAATCTACTCCGATGAACAATAAGATTGAATCTTAGTAAAAAGAAATGTATTTCTATTCTCTCTGCAGGTTAGGGATGAAATGATGGCTTCTGGACACACCTCCTGTGGAATGGAAACAAGGACCCTGATCCTGGGACGATGTCCTCACATGTATGGTCATTTTGCAGAGACTGTGAAAAGCTGGAATTATGTTTTGTGCTGACATTTTATCACATCACATTGCAGCAGGGAATCTCCAGTGGGGTAAGGTTAGAGAGTTTTGCAAAAAGCAATTAAAGAAATCTCTTTTCTCTTGGTTCCCAACCAACACAGAAAGTTGCAACTATGTAAGAAACCTTCCCTTTAGAGTTAGCATAACGCAGTGGAAAAGAACACAGATCTAAAACACACTATCCCATAATATTTTTTTCAATTAATTAATGAGTGTCTCCAAATTCTCACTTCTATTCATCATGTACCTACATTCTAGGAGTGCATGAAATAAATTAGTGCATATTAATCACTTAATGTAGCACCTAGTGAGCTTGCATGAACTTAAAAAATTGAATGCTTGGGCACATATTATCAATCTGCATCTTGTGCAATTTGGTAATTTAGGGGAAGCTACTTAATCTTTCTCAACCCCAGTCTCCTCAGCTGTGGGATGGGGATAATGAAAACACTGAATGAGTCATGTGTTGTTGTGGGGACTAAGGGAGCAGATACTTGTGAAATGTTTAGCACAGAGAATAGCATGTCATAACATTCAATTCAGGTACACTTTTATTCTATAATCATTGTAGGTCACTTTCATTTCTATGGTTTATCTGATAATGAGATTAAATGACAGGGCTGGCAGTCAACATTTCAGTGTTAGAGAAAAGAAAGTAGATCTTTTGTCTGATAAATTAATAATGGCTATTTGGAGGAGGAAAACAATGAATAAATAGGACAAATGCTGGAAATTTCACATTAAAACTACTTTAATGTACCATTTATTCTGCATTACTGAACCCAAATATGTGTCTTGGTCTTCAAGAGACAGTAACAAAATATGGTGAATCCTTTAGAACCTCTCACAGGACTTATAAGAAAACCATAGGACAAATAGCATTGTTGGTTCTTTGGCTAATCTCAACTTTACTAAAGAAATAAAAGGGAAAATTTATATTGAGCACTTTTGTAGCAGTATTATCAAATTAACTGAAGTTATGCATTCAGAACTCCTTTAATAGAGGCATGAACTCCAGTAACCATAAAACTTTTTACTGAGTATCTATTTTGTTTACCAGATAAATTTTGAATATATAACACTGAATAAAATAGGCAAAAAATGTTGGCCTTAATAGATTTTTCTGGAAGAATATAAAATAATTAAACATAGTACAAATTAGACAAATGTAGATGATTAGGAAAAAATATAGTGAGGACAGTTGATAGACTATGGCATAGCAGAGGAGGCTGCAGTTTTAGACAGAGGTGCTGTGAAGGCCTCACGGAGAAGTTTCTGTTTGAGCAGAGACCTTAAGGAGGCCAGGACGAAGTGTGACTCTCCAAGAAGTGTATCCCAGGAAGAGAGAGCTTTAAATGCTGAACCTTTAGGGGAGTGTGGGTCTGGTGTGTTCAGAATGATGACCATTCCTGGAGAATATACTTAGGTCTGCAGCATTGGCAGGAGTCCCCAAGCCGCCAGTCTTTGTCTGCCCAGCTTCACTGAGAGTTGGTCACAGGTATTGGAAGCTTTGATCTGGAAACTGTAGTGAGCCAATGAGGCTAGGCCTTGCTGAGACCACAGGGGCCTTTACCATCACTGGTCTAGGAACACTGTTTTTCTAGTTTCCTTATTTGCATACAAAAGTCCTATTGCTCAAAATAATGCACCCTATTCAGGAGCTTCTGAGAATACTTACAGAATCCTCCTTTTCACACAGAGAGAATATTGTCTTTTTTAGGAGGGAGCAGAAAAAGAAATAGAAATAGCTGGTTGGCGCCAAGGGAGTGAGGTTGAAGGCTGTTTCAGCTTGGTATTAATGTAGTGATATAAGGATTATTTATTAGAGTCTTAGGTGGCTTTATCATAAGGAAGGGAAAGGGAGATGAGCATTTTATCTTAGATAGCATAAAATAGCTCAGGAAACTGCAGAGCAATAGAGAATTGTTATCAGTGCTAAGAGACTGCCTTCTGGGTAAAATGCCTTATTAAGAAATCCTCCTGATATTATTATAATTAGTATCCCACTTAATAGGTTCTCAAATTCTTACTTTTTACCAAATATATTAAGTGACCTGCATAGCATGGAACTCTCAAACATATTTCTTTAACTAAAGAAAATGCCAAAGTTGAAAAATAATATTTAGTTAAAAGTTTTAAAAGCATAGAAATAAAACAAAAAAAATCGAAGAGTGGTCGTCAGTGGGGTGATGGAATTTAGAAAGACTTTCTTCCTCTGCTTTGCTACTTGTAAAATTTCTTCAAATTGAAAACTGAAACAAAGTAAAAGCATATATTTAAAAAGCGTTATGTCAGAGGTGTGAATTCTTAAGCAAGGTGGAAATCTAAAAAACAAACAAACATTCTTATTCCAGTCCAAATGACATTCAGGTTGTGTTTTCTGTGCATAGCATTTGAAAACCACAACTCTTAACATAAAATAATAATAATCAGTGTAGGACAACAACAGTCTCAGGAGGTCCACCTGCCTCCAGCTGGGTGACTTGAATAGGAGCGAAAACCCTGCCTGGCTCCTGCAATTTCACTGATGAGTTCAGGAACCATTGTTACTGCTGCAGCAACCAGATGTCACTGCAAGACTGCGTGGAAATGTCAGAGAAAACGAAGCAAATCCAAGTGGTTGGTGGAAAGGAAATATTACCCTTCAAATGCGTTCTTTCCCACCCTGGAGCCTGTCATTTCGAAGTGTCTTTTGTACATTTTCAGCATTTATTCTGACTGGAATTTGTGGCCTGAAAATATTTCCATTTATCTCGACCCCGTATCGCCACTCCTCCACAGGTTCATTAGGCTCGGAGGAGTCTGACCAAGGCAGAGTAACTTCAGTCTGATAAAAAGGAGCAGGAAACTTCCTCAGGTGCCTGGGGTCTGGAGTAGAGGAGCGGGCAGGAGGGGGGAGGAAGTGGGGAAGGCTATTGAGTTGCAGTACACACCGTGGCATATCATTTTCTGGGTAGATGGATAGAGTAATGCATGTGCTGATCTCAGCTCTGCAGGAATAAAATACTTATAGTGCAATCTGTTTTTCGCTGCCACTACAAACAAGCCTTCTAAGGACTTTTTCATTAAAAGTAAGAGCCAACCATCTCTAAACTTAAGCTTGGAATTTGAGAGTACTGTGCTCTAAAATCAGACACTTTATAATAGGGGAGTGGAGTTCTCTTTCTGGGACTAGTTTTCTATCCACTCAGGCTGGAGGGTATTTAAGTTTTCACAGTGAAATACTGTGACCTGGAAACAGAATCCTATTTCTTCAAATAAAAAGGGCTTCATAAAATATCCTCCCAATATATATTTGCTAAATTGTCATTTTAGGACTAAAACCAATCACATGTACATGAATCATTCCCATGATTTATTTTATTAATAAATTAATTTTTAATCTAATGTAGACACAAGCATAATCATAACTTCCCTGTGCATCATGTCTGTTGATTTATCTTGTTATGATAACTCTGATCATATTTTGGTGGCTCTAAACATGTCATAAACCATAACTCTGAAGTGAAAATGAAATAAAATCTGAGGACTGGTGAAAGGAAATTAGTACAGTAAATTGAGGCAATTATAGAGTTCACGGAAGGTGGAGATACAGAAATCGGAAAGAAAATGATTCATTTCCTACCAGTGAAACCACTTGTTTGTAATTTTATCAGAAATTGATTAATTGTAGATGGCAATAGTTGTAAAAGCAATTCTCTTACAGGACACTTCAGAGCAGTGGTTTTAGAAAGAAAAAATATTGAAAAACACTAGATTTAGAGTCACAGATCTTTTATGCCTGGGGTGGGTTCTTAGGCAACTTTTTTGCCCTCTCAGCACCTTTATCTGTAAAATGGAATAAGAATACCACAGGGATGTGTGGGACATTCCCTGTAATAACATACATACACACACACACACACACATGCACACACACATGCAGGTTGTAAACTACTGACACATTAAAAATGTAAGCTCCAAGCTTGGTGTGGTGGTGCACACTTGTAATCACAGTACTGGGGAGGCAGAGACAGAAGGATCACAGGATCAAGGCCAGCCTCAGCAACTGAGCAAGGCCCTCCGCAACTTAGTGAGACCCTGTATCAAAATAAAGAGTAAAATAAGGCTGGGGGTGTAGCTTAGAGGTAGAACGCCCCTGGGTTCAATCTCCAGTAACACACACACACACACACACACACATACACTCACATACACATAAGGTTTGAATGACTATATGTCAAGTCCTGAAACCTCTGGAAAGAACCATAAATCTGTGTTTTAATGATCATGTGCTGGGTCAGAGGACATAAAACTTGGTCTCCCTGCAGATGTTGGCATGCCTGCTTGGATTTCAAGAACCCCAAACCTGAGATGAAGCTGTGCGTCCTGTCATCCTCCAAGGTAAGGTAGTTTTCTCTCAATATTGTCATAATTCCCTGCTGTAGATTGTTTTTTTTTAAAGAAAGTAAGGATTTTCTATAGCGATGAAGAAAGGTAGACCCGGATTTATAATTAAGGGGTCTGACCAGCTTAGGCTCAATAAAACAAAGAATCTGAGTTAGGAGGAAGAAATCATTTCTCTCTTATAATTAGGAAACCTATTCCCCAGAAAGGAGTGCAGAATGGGCATGAATATTTCTGATTCCTCGCTTTTTCCATCCCCCTTACCTCTTTTACTGTATAAATTAACAGATTTGCATACATAAAATCTACCTCAAAAAAACTCAATAAGAGCATGGTTTAAAAATATGCACCTAATTATATGAGAATGTTCATCTCTTTTCCCTATAAGGCAAATGAATATTTATCAAGTTAAATTCCAAGATACTTATTATCTTGCTTGCATTTTGAATATAATTACATTGGAAGGCAATTGTTCTGATGGGTGTAGGCAGAGATTAAAAGATTTGTATGCACTTTTTAAAAATGCAAAATAATCATAGTTGTTTTATCATTAACAGAGTAGCTCAATCCTTCCCTTCAGCTGAAAAATAAGTTAGCACTAAAACATAGTTGCTCTAAAGATATTACACTCAATGAGGATGGCCGAATAAAAACTAGGTTGCAATTATTTTTTGGAACCTAAATTTATAAACACTAGGAAAATGCCCAAGATATGTAAAGGAGCTATTTCATCTATTTTAAAGCTCAATTTTTAAAAATAACTGTCCTCTCATTATTTTACTAATATGTAATCTAGATAAATAATATAAAAGTAACCAAAATTATGAAATAAAAATAGCACAGATCATCCCTAATGAAATCTAATTAGCCCAGGAACAATATAGTCAGAATTTAATAAATATATATCCATATAACTTCTATAACTATAGAAGGTTTTTTCTATACATCTCACACTAATAATAAACAATAAAAATATAGTTATTCACATACATCTTATTTTTCCATCCATTTTTAAGCTTCCATAAAACATGAATTATGTTTCATTATGTTATTATTTATTATTTTATTGATCTCAACCTCCTATAAAACATGTTCTACATCTAGTTAGTATCCAATGTATATGTTAACTCCCAGCAGTAGAAAAAAAAGAGTATAAACATTTTTAAAATTTAACAAGTTATGTAGGAAAGTAGATTCAATTATACTACAGAGCAAATAGTTATTTTTTTAAGTGTGCCTTGTTACATATAAAAATCTATATTTTTGTTTCTAATTTTGTTTTCTTGTATACCTACCTGTTAAAGCAAACTTTGTTGATTTCTTTCCAGATTAAACATAAGATATAAAAAATAAGAGAAAGCTGCCCAACCCCAATCATGTTAAATCTACACTTTAATAAGTATAAGGAGCAAAGATAAAATGTTGGATAAAGCTGGTAGGAATTTATAGAACAATGGCCACTGAAACAGAGAAATGTTCAAAGTCTCAGGAAGACTGAATAAATTTCAACTGAGATTAGCTCTGGAGAACTTTATGGCCAAGTAGGAATAGAAATATATTACTGCTTAGAAATGAATTATGCGTCCTTATAAAAAATACTATATGTGCATGTGGTTTGGTTTGAAGTAGGGGAAAAGAAAACATTCTTTTGGACTCTGGAGCCCTTTTATGAAATTTCTAATTAATTTTGATAAATCCCTTTTAATATGGCAAGGAGTTCCACTTGGGCTTATCAATTTAAGAGTTATACTTGTACTCAGTGGACTAGAATCTGCCCTGAGCTAGTTATGCACAACACCTGCTAAAGTTAATAGACGTTCCACATGAGTAGCTGATTTTGCCATAGAGTCATGAGGAATTAACTATAATGAAATTTGGCTGACACTATCTTTATTTTTTCCACTTAACAGATACTTATTACCTGGCATTGCCCCCTACATATAATTAACTATTTTGATACCCACTCACTATATTTCAGATGTTTTATCATTTTTTCCTCTGGAATTACATAATCAGGCAAATAAAATAAAAAGTTCTATCTCCTAATTTTAATTGCAAATGATGAAATAGCATATTAATATTAATTCACACATAGAGTGAATTCACACACGAATTTAAGAAAACTCATAAATGGGTAATATGTTATTATTTTCAAATTACTTGAACATGAAAGACAGTGATTTGCTCCGTGGAAAAGGGACATAGCCATTGATTTAATGGTAAAATTACTAAAATGTTATAAACTGTTATTATTGGTTAAAAATGGATAAACTTAAGAGTAGGCCTGGCTGCTGGGCATTAATTTCCTCACTTTCACTTTTCACACTGCTCTCCTTTTGTGTTCACGTCCCCATTCACGCCGATGGGCCCTTTTGGAATTCCATTTTCTTAATCCCTCACACAAAGAATTTTTATGGTTTAGATCCCACCTCACTGTCTTGATGTAGTCTTTCCTAACCCAGAAACTTACTCTTTTCATAAAATTGTTACTTCCCTTATTGTGTACTTTTTCCAAAACAAACTAAAAATATATCCCATGTCCTTATACTTTGTGTTCTTATTCAGATCAAAAGTTCCATAAGCAAAAGATGAATTCTTATGGTTGGAATTTCTTTATAGGCACTTATGCAGTGACTTGTGCATGTTTAGGACATGTTTACAGATGGATTAATGCATAGTGATTTTTATATGAATGTAAAATTAAATATGAATTCCATACAAGGTATCAGTGTGATACATTTGCTTTGGCCAGAAATACGAGTTCCATTTTCTTATAAGAGAATAATTCCTATAGATGGAGAATACTACCATGTATATCCATCACACATTATCAATGTATTGAAAAAACTAGCTAAAGAGATTATATATTTTATATCATTTCTACTACTAAAGTATGGTGGTTTCAAAAAAATTATCAAATATTACTTGATTTTGCTCCATGCTTATGTCATTTTATTTTATAGTTATCAGTATTTGTTTTTATAATATGCTATGTATCCAACACATAAGACTTCAGAAATAAAATAAAACATATCTTTTTTCACAGGTAATTTCAACTTGTTTGGTATGATAGAAAAAAATTAATATCTAAGAAAATATTACAATTATTTGAAACAAAGAGAAAGTGAATAATCTTTCATGAGTTTACAAATGGTTCTGGGGAATGATGCTATGTGCTGAGACAGAACTAAAGAAGATTTTTTAAAAGCATAAAAAATAAAAAGCATATGAGGTTTCAGACATGAATGAGGCATCTGACCAGAAATATCTTAGGCAGATGTTACATATCCTCTGAAGAGAAGATCATAACAAAGGAGATCTAAATTGGAGAGTCATCAGCATACTGGTGGTAGTTAAATCCACTTGAGTATACACACTATTAGAGTGAATGTAATTGAAGAAGATTGGAGAGTCAAGCAGGGAAAGTTCTAGGACAATCACGCTCAACAAGCAAAACAGATTTAAGAAAAAGAAATCTAAGCTGACAGAACCAGTGGAGAATAGAGACCCAGAAATAAATAGAAAATTTAGACATTGGTCAGTAGATACTTCTGTCTTTATCAAAATTTTCTTCTACTCTCCACATTTTTTGTGGTCTCTTCAATCCATGTCCCTCAGCTTTCACATACATTATCTTTATCTCAGATCTCTCTTTTGCCTCTGGACCTGCAAGTTCAGCCACCTTCGGGAAATCTTGTGCTCGACTTTCAAACCATGTCAAAGTCTACTGAACTTATTAGTTGTCGTGGAAGTAGCTAGTAGTCCTCTTATCCTCAGTAATACAATATCCAAAATACTTCTGGGCACATACTTCGCTGCAGGTAAATGTGGCCTTGTGACTAAGTATTGGCCAAGGGGATGGAAGTAGAAGCTGCATGCACCTCTCTTGTGTCCATAAACAGCAAAGGCAAGCCTTGTCCTACTTTTCTTTTTCTGTTTCTTTTTCTTTTCTTCCAGGCATCCAAAACACAGATGTTATAGTGTACCTGTAGCCAAATAAGTGATACTAATTTAGGAGATGGATCTGGGAAAGGAGGCCATCCAAGTAGAAAAGCAATGTCAAAGGAGCCTTAGTCCCAAACCCTCTAAAGAACTCAACCAGCCATGGATATATAACTACATTATTATGTGACACAATCTTCTATCTTAAGTCACTATTATTTGGGAGTCTTCTGTCCTTATTCAACAAAAAATTATTGAATATAGTATATTTATCACAAATTTCATTTTCCTCTTATATTCCCTATTTTTTGAATGCTACCACCAGTAATCTAGGCATGCAAAACACAGCCTTGCCTCTCCCACTTATCCCTCATGAAACCCACACAGGTACTGCCTCTGATTCCCTTGTCAGTTCTTGCCAGGATAATCCCAAAATGTGTTATTTCCTACTTCTAGTTTTGTTGCCCCCTTAATCCAATATCTACACTTTGCAGCTAATGTAATATTTTCATGTTAAAAGTCTTGTCACTCCACCTTTTAAATTCATTTAAGTGTGATATATGCGTTTACCGGTATTATCTTTCAACTTCTTCCTGATCTGCCTTTTCCCTACCTTTTAATCTCATTATTCACAGGTTTATAATGTGTTCCCTGAACTCTCACCACTTAGAATCTTCTTCAACAGCTCATCTGGATTTCATGCTTTCCTATGACTGCTTGTTTCCTTTGTGTGAGACTAGCTCTCCCCTCTTGGTTTTGTTACAGGGTGATAATCTCTCCTAGAAATAGAAATCTCTCCTAGAAATAAGGCATGATCTCTTCTTCCATTCTTGCTTTTTTTTTTCCAAGGGAAAGATTTAAAATGGAAAGCATGAATAGGGGAAAATAAGAGATTTACATAAGGAAGTGGGGGTAGAGTGTAAGATAAAGTCACAATGAAAAGGTTACCTTATAGAGAATGGGTCAGGGTTACGTTTGTTCCAGATAAAGGATCTGAAATGGGCTGCTTCCCAAAGTGGAAATCGGTATGGAGTCTTCCACATGGCAAGCTTATCCAGTCTGGAAACCTTTCCCCCTGGTGTATATGCATTTAGGGAGGTCGCTTTATCTTTTTGCACCACAGCTTGGTGTGCCTGCGCTGTTCTGGCCACATTGGAAACTCCCATCAGTGCCTTCGCAAAATCCTGCAGGGGATTATGCATGTTTACGTTTAAGTTTGTGTCTAAGTTTAGTTTCCTGATATCCCTGCAGTTCTCTAACCACAGTTCTCTAACTGCCACTAGGTCAGGAGTCCCGTATTTCCACCATGAGGGCCCACTTAATTTTCCCTTAGGTCCCTCCAGATCTTGCCCTGACCTGCTCATTTCTATCTAGCTACCTAATTGTTTGATATCTAGCAAATTTCTACTTGACTTCAAGTCTTTGCTTAATAATATTTCGCTAGGTGGCTTTTGTTGAAGATCAGGCCCTATGCATTTCCCAGTGTCCCACCACAGTCCAAGTGAAATTCCTGTGTGGTGTGACCTAAGGGTAATTCCCCCATATATCCCATGTGACAGGAACCTTCACGAAGTAACCGATGCATCGTTCCTCCACCTTTGTCATTAGGTCTTAGGATTCTTTTGAGCAGGAATTTTTTTTATTTTTCATTAATTTTTTTATTGGTGCATTGTAATTATACATTTTGATATATATCAGGGTATGAACATCATACATGCACACATTGCACATTTAGCCCTCCCTACAATCCCACCCTATTCCCTCCCTTTCATGCTCCAGATAATGATTTAGTCTTATAAGTTTATGTATGTACATCATGTGCTATAGTGTGTTTCCCTCCACCCCCCTCCAGAATTTTTTTTATCTTTAAGTACCAGTATCTAATGATTCTTAACGTTTATTCATTCACTTTTCAGAAGATATTTTATTGAAAGACGCCATGAATACATGAGAGATTAAGAACAAGAACTCAGCTATTACTACCTAGTTTGAATTGTAGAAAAGTTCATACCCAATCTTAGAGACAAACATATTCATTTACATGTGCAGTATAAACTAAGGAATCAGTTATCTTATCCTGTATGTATTAGAAAGGCATTTTGATATAATTCAGCTAGAAGAGAAATCAGGAAGCGGAAGAAATGAATTAAGTGGGAGATGTAGGGATATGGTATATTAAATGGGAAGTATTTCTGCATATAATTGTATTTTAGAGAATAAGAGACCTGAGTACACTTTAAGATAGATATATATTAAAACATATACCGATTGAACTACAAAGAGAGAAAAACTGAACTTTTCTCCTAAGAGGCAGTTTTAAAGCTTAGTACTAGATTTGCAGTTTACAAAGCAGGTCTTCATACACAACAGCATTTTAATTTTCATTATACCCATAATATAGATATTACCATATTCTTTATGTATATAAAAATGAGGCTCAAAGAAGTCATGACCTGCTCAAGTTTATTAATTGCAAAAGCGTACATGAGTTGCTATATTTTTTCAGAAACCTGAAAACTAATAGATGTGATGAGTAAGAATTATGAGGAGAAATATGCAAAAAATTTGATTAACTAATCTAAACATGCTCAGCATTTTTTCAATTTGTTTTCTATTTAAATAAAATACAAAAAATAGCTTAGTGACATTCTAATCACCTTACTTGCAAAATCATGCATAGTTATATTGAGAGTTAAAGAAAATCAAATAGCTGTGTACTTATATGTATTTATTTCAGTTGTTTTAACTACTTAACCCTTATTCTTTCTCCAGGTTTAAGGAAGATATAGCCATATAATTCAGCATGAACTTTTTCTTAGCATCAAAAGCATTTAGGGTTATATAAAAAAATGCGAGTGTCAAGTGATATACAAGGCTTTCTCCTGTGGTGAGAAATCTTTCTTGTCTAGGTCTTACATTCACACCTCTGTATGTGGATGCCTCCTTGGTCCTTGGAAGTTGAGGGCATCCTGGTGTCAAGAGCACTTCAAGATCCTTCTACTTAGCCTTTAATCTTTTCTCTAGTTGGAGAGATTTGACTACTTCTAATTTAATAAGAATGTTGGATTTGGTTTACTTTATAGTTCTTCCAATTAGCTTTCTGAGTGCTTTTTATTTTTTTTGAAGCCTTTAATCTTGTCTAAACTTGTGGGAAAGTAGAGAGAGGAAGAAAAAGAATACTTTTATTTAAAAAATATTACAACAAACTGTCAGTATACTTGACTAAAATCATCTCAAAATTTGGTTATGTGAAATGTAATTTAATTATATGGTATTATATTTTATTCTTCTAAGTGAGCACCATTTTATTGAAGATTGGATGAAATTTAAAATCAAATTGAAGGAAAGTTCTATAATGAGAGCAATGTGAAGAAAGTTGCAATAGTCTTAATATCAAATACAGTATTTCTGCAATAGTATCAAAATTAAGGCAGCTTTTAGTCTATTTCATTATATCACTTTTAGGATTATGTGTAGATAGTCACATGCAAATATTTATATTCCTGTTTAAAGACTAAAAGTAGTAGTTGTAATTGGTTCTTCTCTTTGTGCTTAGTAAACCAGAGTAGTCTGATGTTTAAGTCAACTCAGTTATGCCAGTTACCTACAGGAAGTTCACTAACTCATTATAACTACTAGCTTGTATAAAACTCCATTGGCCTGGGGATATCAAAACATAAAGTTAAAATTATCTTAGAAAACTGAGTTGATACAGAAGGAATTTATATAATTATATATTTGCCTCTAAGGACATTAAAATGCAGTTAATAAGTTATGTGTCAGGACTTTAAGAAGATAATTGCTTTATTTCTTGAATTATGCCAATTCTTTCTTAAAGTACTTAATAGTAATGTATAAATAAAACATCAATTTAATTACTAGAAGCATTTTTCCTACTGGAGGTAGCTCAGAAAAGTAGATAAATTAATAAAAAGCTGCAGCTTTAAATACCTCAACAAAAGTAATTGTGCCTTCTGCAGACTTGCCCATCTATGATCATATAGAAATATCTAATAACTCATAAATGTTTAAAATCAACATTTAAATACAGTTTCAGAGAAAATAATTAGAAATACATAGTTATCAAAATGAAGAAAGAATCAAATGTTAGAAAATTGTTCATGCTAGAGAGGCTGGACAGATCTTACACTTGACTCTGGGCCCAAAATGACTAGCCCTAAACAGGGCATTCATCATCAATTTTGCAAGAGGTTGTCAGGTTTTAGCTACTCAGTGCACCCTGAGGATATGTCCCATCAATGAAGAGTAACTTGTAAAGTTCTGCCTGTAGGCTAGGTGAACAGTAAGGACATTTGACATCTGTCAAGGCCATATATATGGGAAATAAATCACTGATAAGAAGTTGAAGTCTTAGTACTGTGTTATGCATACTTGCAGGCTCTAAATTAACACTTCAGCATGGTACAGAAACTCAAGCTCATAAATTAACATAGAATAGAACTCTTGAAGAAGCAGACAAAATCATCTGTCCACCTTTCACAACTCAGGGTTAACAGTGCTACTACAGAAAACAGATTTCATTGAAGAAATGCTAATCACATCACTTGGAGAAATAGATGACTGGAAAAGAAATAAATAAAAGTAAAACGTATAAGGAGAGAAGGTTAATGGAAACAGAACAACAACAACAAAAAGACTCTCCTTCAAACTATTGTATGTGATGGAACCATTATAAAAAACACCAGAACATGGGATATATTCTAGAGTATTGAAGAAATAAAATAAGATGTATGAATCAACAAAAATAATAATAGAACATGACATAAGAACAGGGAAATTTGAAAAAGAACTAAGGAGAAACACAAACTATATTTCAGAAACAATATTGTTATTGTAATTAAAAAATCTAATGATTTTATTACAGTCAAAATCTGAACTATTATCCTTAATGTCCATAATACCCAGAATAAAATAAAGGAGATATAGGTAAGGAACATGCTAAATAAAAATGAATACCATGAACAAAGTGGTAGGTCTACTACATGTTTGTGAGAACTTCCAGACAGACAGAAGGGTGAGAAGTAATATTTAAAGAGGTAATTACTGATAATTTGAAGTGCTTGAAGAAACATGTCTTTACATATAAATAGCACATCTTGTCCCAGAAAGATTAAATAATGAATTTTCTCACATAAAAAGAACTTCAAAGATAAGAAAACTTAGTTATTTGTTTTTGCAGTGCAGGAACTCAAGCCCAGGGCCTCATGTATGTTTGGTGAGTGCCCCCCAACTGAGCTTCACCCCCCCACACACACACAAAAAAGAAGCATTCTTAAAAGAAACATTAGGGGAAAAATGGATTTCCTGAAAAGGAATTGAGAGTTTGACACAGTGGAGACATCAGCAACAACAAATGAAAAAAGAAAATGGAATATTATCTTGAAAAAAAGGAAAACACTTGTCAATGTACAATATGAAATTCTATCAATCATTCAGGAATGAAGATGAAATGAGACCATTTTCAGAAAACACAGGATGATGGAATTTGAATTTTAGGAGACTCTAAAATGAGCAAATTGATTTTATAATCAGAGAGAGTATATGTCTTCTCTACTTGATTATGAAATATTTGAGCTGAGAATTTATTTATTAATCTAGATATCCTCCAAAGTGTTCAATAAATCCTGAACGAATGGACATACGAAAGAGTGCATGCCTAAAAACTGAGTGGATAGCTGTGTTCATGAAACTATACGCCAAATAGTCTGTAGTATGATTTTCTATGATGGATTTATTTTTAATGGAGTTATTTTTAATCTGTTTTATCACCTCTCTTCACTTCTTGCCTTTATTTCTTGCCATTTAAAATTGGCTTCATTTCTAATTTGCATCAGATTCTTAAATTAACTCATTAAATATTTCCCTTGGCTTTACTTCCAATTTTATAACCTAGCTTTTGACCCAGACATCATTTTTACCTTATAAGCCACATGTTTAAAAACATTTTAAAAGAATATGAAGAATTTTCAATAAAGACATATAATGTGGTTTCCCCAAAGTAAATATTTGGTAAAAACATTAATTCTGCTTTGCTGGGTAAAATTTTTGGCCAAAATCATTGCATGTTTGTTTTTATAAAATTGCTCTAATACTGGAAAAGCTTGATTATTGCCAGGCATAGTGTCACACTTTCTCCTAAGTCCCCAGGAGGCAGGCCTAGACCCCCACCCATCCAACACAGATCAAGGGTCACAAACTCCAAATTGTAGAGGAAAAACAGGTCATATTAATGGGTGAAGTTGGCCGCTATAAGATGCAGTTTCTTATCCATTTTCATTATTAGAGAAACATGTTTTAACATTTTTCTTAAGACACATGACCTTTTTGGTCCACCTTTTGTTTTTCCACTTTTGAAAATATATTTCTTCTCTATATAAAAATTTAAATACAAGAAGAGTTATCAAAAATAGCAGTTGATACAAATCACTGTATAAAGAAACAATGGGAATAGTAGGAATTCAGGGGAAGTGTATGCCCCATTGGAAAGACATAGCCGTTGCTTGGTTCTAGAAGTTTCACACAATTATATGCATAGATCTTTCAGTTATGCAGAAAATCAAGAAACCTGAATAGAAGCATTGATGTGACCCCAAAAATATATTTGCTGACTTCTGGTTTGCACATCTTCTTTTAGTTCCTCCAAGAAAGCTGCCATAGTTCTATTTCAGAAGTTCTATTTCTGAAGTTCGCAGAGCCCACGTAACATGGTCTTTCATTTTTTAATTTCAACCCTGCAGCTCACTTTCCAAATGCCTAGACCTTGACAATAGTTGCACAGGGTGTTTTTTGTCCTTTTTACTTTTGTAGTTGGATTAATGGTTTCCCAATGCTGTCTACATCATAATTCCTGAAATCCTTGAATATATTATGTTGAATGAAAGAGTATATTTAAGGTAGCAGATGGAATCAAGGATGCTAAATTGATTTTAGATTATCCTGTATTATCAAAATCATCTGTAATCATGGGGATCTTAAATGTGGAAGAAAAACAATCAGAATAATTTGATGTGAGAAAGGTTAATTGCCCATTGCTGTCTTTGAGGATGAAAGGAAAGGATGAGCCAAAGAACACAGGCAGCCTGTAGAAGCTAGAAAGTGCAAGACAATGGATTCTTTTCTAGAGCCTCCAGAAAGGACACAGCCCTTCTAGCACCATGATTTTTAACTGTTGAGACCCATGTCAGATGTCTGACACCAAGAACTACAAGATTTGTGTTGTTTTTGACTACTTGATTTGTGGTAATTTGCTACAGTAGAGTTAGAAAATGCATGATTGACATAATTTTGGTCTTTCTGTTAACTAATCCTGACTATTGAACTTCCTATGCCTTCTACTTTCTAGTCAGTATTATTGAAAATTGACATATCCAATTGGATATTCCTTTTTACCTATACATGTGGTCCTAAACTATCTTGCATAGTTTGGAGTCATATTTAGCTTGGATTTTAATTCAACATTTACCATTCACCTACTGTGAACTTTGGTTACATAATCTATAAAATGCTGACCTCATTGGCTTGCAGGAAAAATAAATTTAGACATTGCATATAAAGCAAGTACTTAGTACAGTGTCTGACTCATAGTGAGATACAAAAAATGTAGGTAATACTTGTTTTATTATTTTTTTAACCTTGTTAAATTTTCATCTGGTTTTGTCAAGTGATGTAGCTCCACAGTTACTACTTTCTTGCCTCATTTCACAATACAGTTGTGAACACTTAATCCAATCTACTTTTTTTATTCATCCTTTTCCTCAAGACTGATATCTGCCTATAGGCCACACAGTCTGTACTAGCATTTCAGTATTTGCATCTACCCTGAGGCTGGAATACCATAGTATGCTTTATTCAGCAATCATGGGAATCCCACGTCTGACATATTAACTATTCACTGGTGTTAAAGATTGGTGCATTCAAAGTGATCTCCTTAGTACTGGAATGGCAGATATATGGAGCAGCTGCCACCTGTAGTCTGGGAGAGTACTCCAGGAAGGAACAAACATGGAGAGCCCTTCTCCTTCTCCCCACACATCTGAGATTCACATCTCATTGAAAAAGGTTTGGGTGGAGAAGTTTGCTGAGGTGCCATGGTCCGGATGTCAGGAGGGGTGCTAGGGAAGCTCGATAGAAAGTCACTTGCTGGGTTGTGGGTGACACTTAGAGGAAAGCTGCCTGCAGGGGCACCTGTAAAACTCTTTAAGGTGTGTGCCACTGGGTGTCCCCCACCTCACGGGCAGAGAAGCCTCCAACTAGAGGAAGCCACATGTGGACAGTGACTCAGAAGCAGCCAGAAGGAAAAGCACCAGAACCAGGAGGAGTGAGGCCCCTTCACTTGCGGGTTGCTTGAGACATGTCTGCAGGTGCTGTGGTGTGAATCTGTTCCCCAGCGTTCATATATTGAGAACTCAAGTCTTGTGGCAACACTGTCGAGAGGTGGGACCTTTAAGAAATGATGATATCTGCCCCCGTGACTGCATTAGTGCTGTTAATCAATGATGCTCTCAGCCCCCTTCTCTCCACACGTGCTCTTCCGTCCTTCCATCTTCTGCAGTAGTGTGATAAGCAAGAAGGCCATAGTCAGATGTGGGCCTCAGACTTGAACTTCCCAGCTTCTACCACTGTAGGAAATAAATTTCTGTTCTTCATAAATTTAAAAAAATAGATGTAGAAATTCATGCACTCACAATGATACATTATACAACAATGTGTGTATGATGTGCCTTCATAAGAAACCAAATTATTTTACTTTGAAAGCATATCCAGTATATCACTGGTGGATGCAAAATTTTGGTAGAATCTTTAATAATATATCTAGGATAGGCAATAAAGCCAATCACTTCCATATTTTTCCCTTCTGGTTCACTGTCAAGAAAATGTAGAAATAATGACAATAAATACTGAGAGTCTCTATGTTTCAAGTGTACTGCTACAAGAGCTTAATTCATATCAACTCATTGAATACTCATGTAGTCGTCTTCTCTTTTACAGAGGGAAACTGAATCACAGAGAGGTCAATACTTTTCCTAAGGCCAAGAGAGTAAATTACAAATTTAGGATTTTAATCCAAGCAGAAATTCTGTAACATGAACTTTTTCAATGATGACGTCCAATAACAATAACCCTCAAAATGATGTTTATTCCAGGCATTGAAATCGACTATATCATACTACTTACAGAAGCGTGTGATTATTATTTTTAAGTTTTTCAAATGGAATTATCTTATTTAATGTTTTCTCCAAGAAAGGATATTTATTACAGAGTTAAGAAACAACAATTATGATTTATTGAAGTAGTCTTAAATAAGAAAAAAAGAATATTTAAATAAATTACAGAGCAGCATGATAATCTGGTTGAGTGAAGTCTTGGAATTTTATTAGTTTTACTGAAATATATTTAAAATGTTAACCTAGTAGCTGTTTAAAAGGTATAAAGTACAGCTGAAGTTTAAAAAGTCAGAAATTGGAGAGACAACAACATTTACAGACACCTAATGTTTTAATAGCTACTTAGTAAATTTTTAAAACTGTATTTTTCTTTTTGAATAAGATACCAATGCGATTTTGACTATAGATATTGTGATCAATAGGATTTATTGATCAATAAATCATCATGCTCCTGATTTTAATGTTCATCATTCATATTTTTATTACTTTCTTTTTTATTTTATTTAAATATCCTTTTGTTGGTGCATTGTAATTATACATCATAATGAAGTTCAGAGTGAGAGGAACATACATGCACACAGCACTTGGTGAGCTTCCCCTGGATCCCACCCCGTCCCTCCCCTTCCCTGTACATGATATTGAGATTGGCATTGATAATTTTGTATATTTATTTAGCATTATTTGAAGTATTTCCTTCATCAAGTCTTAAGAAAAAATGTTTAAAATTCAAGTTGAGCAGATTCTGGGCAGATTTTCTAGTCTAACCTCATATAGGTTAAAATGTGATTCCTATGTTTCCTATTTTTCTAGTCACAAATGTCTGGAGAATTACTAAGAATAGATGCATACATATAATATATAATATATATAAATATATTAATATGTAATATATTTATATATATAATATATTAATATGAAATATATTAATATATATTAATGATAGTCATCCTGTTGAGTTATGTAATCCTCCTAAATAATCCTTTCCAGAGAGATAAGATTTTCCTTTGATGCAATATTTATACATACTGACACATAATTTACAGAGCTATCCTCATGAAAAGAGAATTTTGGTACGCATATACCAAATAACTATGAAGTTTGTCATTCTTTGTCATATGAAATAGCTAATTGCATAATAGATAATTATAAGCATGCAGTAAAAGCTGCAAAGAAGTTTTACATTTTCATAACCTCATTTGAAAGAGTAAGCCATTTATAATGAATTTATTTAGTATTTAATGTTTTAAATGTTTCTTTTTTGATAATGTCTACATGTTTTAAGCATGCTATTTTTAAAGGCAAATATTTTAAAAATTTCTTTTCCTCTTAAAAGTACATATATGTATGTATGCATATGTATGTATATGTATGTATATATATAATTTGCAAGTGTTAGCAGGCAATATCATAAATGAACCTTTTGAAGAGCAAATGATTTATGATGCCTTCAGGGAACAGAAGAAACAGAATATGCATGGAAAATGTTTAGTTAACTTATGGGATACCAGAGTTTCAAAAGTCCCTTCTCAAAACATTGTAAAATGACACTGTTTTTGTGGTAAAATGACATTTCTTCTTTAAGGAATGAATACCAAGAAGTAGATGTTGGGTATGAAAATAAAAACATTACTGGTCTATAGACTTGTGATAAAAAAATCTGTTGAAAATGCTAAATGAGCTATGTTTTAAAGCCAAGGATTATAATGTTAAAAATATTAGACCATTTAAAAAAAGGAGACATTGGAGTTATATAGTTCTGTTTTAATAATTGTCTTAACCCTAACTGAAGAGCCAAGTATGTATGATATATTTCACTTAGAATCTGTTTTTTCTATATACCAAATGTGTATTATAATAATACCTACAACATCCAAAAATAAGTATTAAATGAGTTCAATAAAATAAAGTGTTCTTCCATGCAAAGTAATGCCTAAGATTTAGTACACACTGAAAAAATTGACCCTTTTTATCAATAATATAAAGATGTTGTATTAGATGTTCTTAAAACAGTGCACACAATTACAAAGTCAGTGACAGTAAATACAAAATACTGGATATTTCACAGAAAATTTTGCAATGATTTATTCTTTAAAATGGTTTTAAAATAATTTTAAACTGCAGTTGTGATCATAAGAGTATTTTATTAAAAGTCCAATGCACGTATGCTTTTTAGTTGTGTCACACACGCCACAATAAGTAGACAAGGGGCTTTGAAGCGGTTACCAGGCCATTCTCTGTGAAGCACTGTGCACGTGAGAGTCAGTCAGCTTTTTGAAGACATTCTGTCACAAACTCTAGCTCAGGAACATCTGAACCAAGTAAACTCTCTGTCATTGATCATCCTCATCATTTTATATGGGCTGAGAATCAAAAATAGTATCCTGGGCAGGAAAAAAGGTTTTTGTCTTGATTTTAAATGTTTCACTTATGAATAAAAAATTAATACATATTTTTCCCTGAGCTATGCCATGGGCATTCTTAAATTATCTTGGTGGATATGACCATAAAGTATTAAATGACTAGCAAAGAAATGAATTTCACAAGAGAAAAAGAATGATTTTGGAAATATATTAGGACAAAGGTAAGAAAATCTGGCAACAGGTCAAATTATTGAAAATTTGACTGGATGAGTTTAATTTGATGTTGCTGTCAATAGAAATTCTGAAAAAAAAAAAAAACATAGGCCAGAGAATACCATGGTAAAAAGAATACTCAGGGACTATTAATCAAACAGTGTTAGGCAATATCCATATGAAATACTATTTTTCCTGTTCATTGTATTATATGAGTCTCATGAATAATTGTTATTTTTATCAAATAATCTTATTTCCTATCCTAAATCAAAGCAAAAGTTATTCTTCTACTGAAAGATATTTCTAGTGTACATCGATGCATGTAAAATAAATCAGATGAAGTCTTAATAAAAATTTTAAAAGTAAACAAATGGAAAAGTAATGCCAGATATTGATAACTTTTATTTTACTTGAATATATTGGTAAATTCTTATTGAATAATCATCCTAATAGCCTTAGATAATTTAAACTAAAATAAAACATACCCCCAAAATATATCTACTCTGAGTTACTTTGCATTTCTTTTGCTTGATTACCACACTTAGAGATTTAATTCTCTTATTTGAAATGGATAATTATACTGATTATCCATTGCTAATTCGTATTTACATGAATGGTAGCCTATTAAAATGTACAATAGTTCAATTCAGGGGCATGAAGAGACCTGACAAGTGAAGACCTGTCTATGCAGGAGGGCTTCTAAGGGATTCTGTGCATCAAAAATCCATGAGTATCCACTTCCTACAGAAAATGCTTCAAACAGCTGCTTACTTTTTATCTGTAACTTTCCTTTTCCATGTTCTTTTATTTTTCTGATTACATTAAGGGAAAGCCTTGATTAGAAGCCAGTGGTCTTTAACACCTGCTAATCTCCCTTTGAACAAGGGGAGTGTTTGCCAGGCTGGGCCATCTGCAGGCAACAGAGGGCTAGAGTGGCACCAGGGGGCAGGATGCAGTGGGCATTCAAATTCGCATATCCTGAGTCTTTGAATCAAGAGGGTTTCCTTCATTGAACACTTGAGTGGGGTCTCCTAGCAGCTAAGGAAGCCCTGTAGATGTATAATTAAAGGAGTCCATTATGCCCTAAACACAGTGAGACTGTAGCTGCTCCTAATTCCCATAGAATTGAGCCAGCTCCTGTGCCCACGGCAGAGTTTGTGCTCATTCTCCAGGAAGTGCATGAGCACCCGTCCACTGTGGGAAGATGAGTGTGGAGAGCAGTAGCAAGTGTCCCTGCAGTGGAAAGCAGCGTATACATTGCTGAAAAGGATGTGGTGTTTAAACTGGCACCTGGGCCCTCCTACCACCCAAGCTTGTCAAGTCAGGATTAAAATTTAATGAGATCTGTTGGGAAAGGACATTCTACATATATATTTTAGTACATGCCAATTCTTAGACCACCAATGAAATAATGAAAAACCCCAATCTGAGTTGAGCCTTAGAAATAGTTTCTTCTCCCTTCTAATTTCCTGAGGGGTGAAGTGTGGCCAAACTCAAGCCTAGTTAATTATTTCAATATTTAGCTGAAGTTCTCAATTTTTCTTTTTCAGATCCTTTACCTTCATTATGTACTGGCATTTTTTATTAAGATTCAATGAAAATACTCATTGATCATGCATTACATGATAGGCACCACGTAAAATTTGGAGATATAATTCAGACTAAGAAAGAAATGATCCATATCATCAAAAAACCTAGAGGTTAAGGGTAAATGATAAACAAGTGGTTAGTATTATGATGAGTAGTAGTTACTATGGAAACAAAACTATTAAAATAAAGTTATATAGATAACCTACATTAGCATCACATTCAGGTTTTATTAGTAAATGAGTAAATTTTTAAATTAAAAATATAGGGATATTATGAAATTTATTTACAAAACCACACTGAAGGTTTTCATTACTGAGACATATATTTTCTTGCAAGCCTATCACAAAACTTCAAGACAACATTTTTCACCTTCAGATTCTTGTAACTAAGGAGCATGTGTTCTTCAAAAATGTATTCAATGAATGCACTAATTCAACATGTTTACTCAGGGTAAGTAAAACATTTTCATACCTTATAGAAACAAGGGCTCTTTTGTTATCTTTATTTGCTTTTTATTTTTTTAGAATTTATCCTACCATCTCTTTTTTGTGAAACATTTTAATATTTAGTAGGGAATTTACTTACTGTGGATTATAAATATAATACCAAAATCATGCCTTAAGGAAACATTGTATCACACAGTAGTGGATTGGTATTGATTTATATCCAGATTTAGTGAATACTGACATTATTAATGCATTTAAGAATAATTTTACTAGTGAATTACAATTATACATCATAGCATATGATGTATAAGTATGTTTGTATGTGATACAAACATACATACACACAGCTCTTGGTGTATTACTGACTCCATCACACCGTGCTCGCCATCCTCCCTCCCCATACACACTACTGGAATTGGTAGTAAAACCTTCATATCTTGCCATAGTTTTATTTGAACTGTTTCCTTCTATTTTTTGAGCACTAGTTATTAAACTTAGTTGGGGAGGATAAAGTTTCAAGACCTATTTGAACATGAAATTAAAATTCAGAATGATCTCCTTAAAAATGTATGCTCAATTATTTTTGCACAGACTTCATATGATGATGAATCAAATAGCTTAGGGTTTGTCGCTGATTTCACTTTATTTTTATCAATGCATCAAATTAAAATATAGAAAAGGGAATTGGTAAGATTATGTGTGGTGCCATGCCATAAAGAATAATGTAAAGTGTGACTGGTAACCTGAGACAACAGACTCCAAATAATAATATATATTATATTATAGGGGAAGATAGGAGAGTTTGTATTTAAATTGACTTATCAAAGGAAGAACTAATTCTACTTATTTTTTGCATGGACATATGTATCTCAAGTTATAGCATTAAGTATTAGTTCCATATTTACAAGAGTATTGCTGAATTAGAGAGCATCAAGGGAATGTAACGGGCAGAGGAGTGTCTGAAAATAGTCACCTGAGCAGCTCTTTACTTACTTACAGATTTTCAGCTTAGAAAGAGAAATATAGAGGCAAACGTATCTTCAAATATTTCAACCCTCTATCTGTGTCAAGGTAAGAATTAGCAGCAGTTGGTGCATCTTTTTCACTTGATGACAAGTTTTTAAGTGCAAGCTCAGTGCCCTATTAAATTTTTTATCCTTAGCACCATGCTCTGTAAATATTTGTTAAGTGAATGAGTATATTTTACAAGAAAGAAAACTACAAAATACAGAGCAATGATGAAGCTATTAATTGAGGGAGACTAGTGACCTCACATCTCTGGGAGTGCTCCAGTAGACACTGAATTATCATTTATTAAGCAACTTGAAAAAGCAATTGTTGAATTGGGAATGAGATGAAGAAAGATAATTTCTAAGTTTCTACTCTATTTGTAGGAATAGTTTATGATTCTCTCATGAAGAGGAGACTCTCTTCTCAAAGAATATGATAGGTAAACAGAGAAAATTAGGGATTTATTTGTTTTCTTTCAAACATTTATATGCTGTTGATAATTCTAGCTCCCATAAATTTATTAATGTTTCAAAAGAGACAGCCATTTAAATTGGAAAATCTTATCTCTTGATACAAAGTAGTAAAATAAAGTATTCTCTTTGGAGTTTGTAGTATCAATCACTGCAGATCTCTCCAATTGAATGCTGAAAAAAATATGCAATTACAATTTCACCTGTAGATGAAATATTACCAAGGACCTTGTCTCTATGAAATCATAAGCAATCAACTTTATGGAAAATAGAGATTGGCCTATAATAAATATTTGGACAATAAAACAGGAGAAAACCATACCAATGTTCAGATAATTCTTCAACTAAATATGGATTAACAAAATAAATTAAATTATATTTAAAATGTTCTTCTGGTATATATACATCATGTTTTATTGTTTGAGTTTTCAACATGCGATAGAAATATGGTGCAAATACAGTTTTTATGAGAATCAACAAAACCTGACTAGTATCAGGCTGTTTGCTCACTCATCTTTTTTATATTAGCTTTCAACCCATGTACATGTACTGTTTCATTCTAAAACATAATCTGATCCCATAGTGAATTATAATTTGTGTGTGCCAGTGTTTGCTTTTGAAAATTCTTTCAAGAAATGGTGTTGATAAAATGAGAGAAGGACTTCATAGGATAAATTCTAAGGATAACAGAAAAAAGAATTGAAGAAAATATTAGTCACCATTTTGTAAAATTAACATACCCAAAGGCAGACAGTTAACCCAAATGATAATGATGAATAGTTTATTTTCTGTTTTTAATTGTCATCTCTTAGCCTACATGCAAAGAAAAACATTGGTTTTGTTTTTGTTGTTTTTACTTCAACAGTACATACTGAAGGAGAGTTCATATATTAACTTACAAGAATAACTGACGAATGGGATGAAGAAGAATCATTCATTGAGCCATCGTATCCCTCTTAGAACTTTCTGGTGTCTCATTTTTAACTACTGTCCTTATCAATTTTAGACTCCATAAGGAGTAATTGCTCATAATATTCCTGTGATCTTCACAGCATAAAAGTTCACTGAAAGGTACTAAAATTCCCGGGCATACTGGCACACACCCGTAATCCCAGTACTTGGGAAGCTGAGACAGGAGAATCACAAGTCTGAAGTCAGCTTGAGCAATTTAAAGAGATCCTCAGTAACTTAGTGAGGCTCTGTTTCAAAATGAAAAATAAAAAAGGGCTGGGGGTGTAGCTAGGAGGTAGAATATCCCTGGGTTCAATTCCCAGTACCAAAAAACAAAGCAAAACAAAGAAAGTAAAAACAAAAAACAAACAAAAAGTTACATTTTATTTTTTTTATACTTTTATTGGTGCATTATAGTCTCACATCATAATGTAGTTCATAGTGGTAGTGATATACATGCACACAGCACTTGGTGGGCTTTCGCCCAGCTCCCTCCCCACTCCCACCTTTTCCATACAGGATGTTGAGATTGACTTTGATAAGATTTACTAAATATTGTGTGTCTAAAATGTTTTGGCTAGTAAATCATTTCAGGATGGCAAGTTGTATCTCATAACATATAGCCCCTCTTTAAAGATCTCTCAAAACTCTGTCACATTTTCATCTTGTTGAATCCGCTGATCCCTTAAACAATCATCATAGAAAGTTCCCGTAAACTCCAAATACTATATGATTGGATTGAGAATTAAGAACAATGAAAAGTATTTGTTGAGCATTTGTTATGCATTTGCATGTACATGAAACAAAAGATAGAAAATCCTCAATTTAATATCATAAATATTTACTGGTTTAACATTTTTCTCATCTTAATTTGCGTTCCCAATCAAAAACAAGTATATTAGCTAATGAGTTCTTACAAATTTCTGGCCTACTTGGCAATTAAAGTTTTTAGAATGAATTAATGTATAAACCTCCTGGATAACTAACCAATCACTTATTTTTACATTTGATTTACATGAAATATCCATCAAATTCTTGGTGTATAATAGGCAACAACAAGAAACTGACCCATTGCTTTCTCCTACTATGTTCTCAGCACAACACAGAACACTTCTGAGGACAGCTATGTGGGATTTTTCCCCACCCACATAACATTTTCCAGTGGAAACTGATTGTGTGTCAATTCTGTCATTATTATCTCGAGTTATAGTCACCCCACAGGTTCAGGGTTGAGTCTCAAAAGATTGACCCCCCCACACACTCTTTAGATGCCAATAGTAAATCTTTGCCTATAGTAGTCTATAAGATGGAGATTCCTACAACCTCCTTCTTTGGTTTGATTTTCTAGAGTCTCCCACAGATCAAAGAAACATTTATGCTAACCAGTTTTTATGTGAATAAAGTGTATAATGAAGGATATAGATGAACAGTCAGAAAAAGCAATATGCAGGGTAAGATCTGGGGCATTCTGAGCACAGGGCTATCAGTCCCCAGGGAGCCAAGATGTCCTAACCTCTTAGCACATGAACATGCCCTCCAACCCAGAAGTTCTTCAAACCCTGTTGTTGAGGGATTTTTATGGAAGCTTCACCACATAGACATGCAGGTAATAACGTAATATCCAGCTCTTCTCCTCTTTGCAGAGCCTGGGCGGTGGGGTGGGGTTGAAAGTACTAAGCAATCCTGGCCTAGTCTTCACATTAGTCTCCATCCCAAAGCCCACTAAGATGCCTCATTAGAAAAAAATGTGCTCCTATAACAAGGAATTTTAAGGGATTTGTATGTACTATGTTAGGTACCAGGATCAGAGGACAAGTATTAGAACAAAAATTTCTCAGCACCCCTACATAGAAGGGCTTTAAGAGCCCTGTGTCAACATCTTGGAGCAGAAACTAATATATGTATATATATATAGAAACTAATAATATATATTATACATATTGTGTGTGTGTATATATATATATATATATATATATATATTTCTTAGTACTTCATACCTAATAACCAAAAAATGTGTTTCAAAGGTCTAATGCTGATTTCTATATTCCTATATCATTAAAACTTCTGATGGATTTCCTCCAGTGGAGTGTGTGGTTTCAGAAGAGGAGAAATAAGGCTGGGGAAGCAGCTCAGTGCAAAAGCGCTCGTCTGGCATGTGCAAGTCCCTGTGCTCGATCCCCTGCTTCACACATACACATGCACGCATGCACACATGCACACACACACAGGGTAAATATAAATGAATAAATAAAACAAAAGAGGAACCATGCAAAATACATTATCATTATGTATACATTCAGATATTTATTTTTAATAACTTCCCCACCTTGAATATGGTCTCCTCACCCTCTCTACCCCTCTTTGATTATAGAAGTATCCACTCTTTCTGTTATGATCATACTATGAATTGACAGAAAAATAACTAACAACCCTACTTAAATTTGGTAGAATTATGGGTGAAGTATTTGTCAAGATATAATAGAAGAACATAACCACAGTCAATGACAAGATAAAATGTATCTTTTCTGAACACACAGCAATGAGCAAATTCAGATGCCACAGTCTGATTTTCATGGTCTACGAGGAAAAATGGGATACAAATATTTTTAATCAATGACAAGAAGGAGAACCAGATTCCTCATAAAGGCCTGGAGCTAGGCAGTCAGTCCTTTACTATTTACTATTATTACTGAGGTCTACATCTAACATTGAGCTGCTACATGGGGTAACAGAAAGAGCAGAGAAAGCCACATGATGAGGACCATGACCAAGCCCAGCACTGGCTAGGGAATAGAACACAAGTCCTGTGATACCAATATAAATGCAGATTCTAAAATGGAAATCCTCACTTTTCAGATAGAGGGAAGCATATAATTTCATACATGAAGGGATGTCATGTCATGGCGTTGTGGGTTGGAAGTAAAGAGAATTAAGAAGAAAGAAAAGGAAAGAAGAGAATGAAGAGCACCATCTTCCAAGATGAGGTTGCAACCCAAACTTTACAACATACCAAGAAAATTAAACTAACGAACAATAGCCAACATGAAAAAATTGCCCTAAATCTAAAAAAAGTAAAAAATAACTTAGAGAAAATATGAACTAAAATTTGTTAAAATATGATGGAAAATATTAACTTATAAAGAAAAAAATTTAAAAACAAGATAGAATGGACCCAACAATGTAATAAGATAGTAAGAACTCATAGAAAAGTTAAAGGGCTGCCAGGCGTGGTGGCGCACGCTTGTAATCCCAGTACTTTGGGAGGCGGAGACCGGAGGATCCGGGTTAGCGGCCAGCCTCAGCTTTTGCTCTCTTGCTCTCTCTCTTTCTCTCTCTCTCTCCTTAGTGTGGCCCTCCGCAACTTCGTGAGACCCGGTTTCAAAATAAAGGATAAAAAATAGGGCCGGGGGCGTAGCGCGGAGGTAGAACACCCCTGCGTTCAATCCCCGGTACTGCAAAAAAAAAAAAAAAAAAAAAAGTTAAAGGGCACTGAGGCTCAAAATTTCTGAGGGACAAAATTAAGGCACTAAGCAACCTTAAACTTAGGAAATTATGAAGGTAGGTATGTTTGATAATTATTAAAAATTGTGATGCGTCCTGCATGGTTCTTATTGCTAAGAATTGCTTTAGCTATTCTGGGTCTTTTGTTTCTCTATATGAAATTAATGACTGATTTTTCTAGATCTGCGAAGAATGAAGTTGGTATTTTGATAGGGATTGCATTGACTCTGTAGATCATTTTTGGCAGAATGACCATTTTGAAAATATTTATTCTGCCTATCCAAGAACAGGGGAGATCTTTCCATCTTCTAAGATCTTCTTCAGTTTCTTTCTTCAGTGTTCTATAGTTTTCATTGTAGAGGTCTTTTACCTCTTTGGTTAAGTTTATTCTTAGGTATTTGATTGGTTTGGAGGTAATTGGGAATGGAATTGTTTTCTGGATTTCTTTCTCAGTGGATTCATGGTTGGCATATATGAAAGCTACTGATTTTCTTAGGTTGATCTTATATCCTCCTACTTTGCTGAATAGCTAAAGCAATTCTCAGCAATAAGAACCATGCAGGAGGCATCACAGTCCCTGACTTCAAATTATACTACAGAGCTATAGTAATAAAATCAGCATGGTATTGGCATAAAAACAGACACATAGACCTGTGGAACAGAATAGAAGATACAGAAACAAGTTCACAAACTTACAGTCAATTGATTTTTGACAAAGGTGCCAAACACATACGTTGGAGAAAGGACAGTCTTTTCAACAAATGGTGCTGGGAAAACTGGCTATCTACCTGTAGAAAAATGTAACTAAATCCCTACCTCTCACCCTGCACAAGAGTCAACTAGAGATGGATCAAAGACCTGGAAGTTAGACCAAAGACTATGAAATTACTATAGGGCATAGGTTCAACACTCCAACATATAGGCACAGGTAGAAACTTCCTCAACAAGACCTCCAAAGCACAGGAAATTAAAACAAGAATTAATAAGTGGGATAGCATTAAACTTCAAAGCTTCTGCTCATCAAAGGAAACCATCAAGAGCCTAAAGAGAAAGCCTATGGAATGGGAGAAGATCTTTGCAAGCTATCCCTCTGACAGAGGTCTAATATCTAGAATATACAAAAAACAAATAATCCAATCAAGAAGTGGGCAACTGAAATGAATAGACACTTCACAAAAGAAGAGATACAAATGGCCAATAGATACATGAAAAAATGTTCAACATTATTAGCAATCAGGGAGATGCAAATCAAAACTACTCTAAGATTTCATCTGACCCCAATAAGAATGGCAATCATTAAGAAGTCAAACAACAACAAATGTTGGGGGGGAAATAGGGACTCTTCTACACTGTTGTTGGGATTGCAAACTAGTTCAACCACTATGGAGATCAGTGTCGAGATTCCTCAGAAAACTGGGAATGGATCCACCATATGATCCGGCTATACCACTACTGGGTATCATACCAAAGGGATTAATACTAGAAAACAACAGTAATATATGCATACCCATGTTCATAGCAGCACAATTCACAGTGGCCAAATTATGGAACCAACCTAGGTGTCCATCAACAGATGAATGGATTACAAAATTATGGGAAATACACACAATGGAATTCTACTCAGCAATAAAAAAGAGCAAAATAACATCATTTACAAGAAAATGGAAGGACCTGGAGAATATTATGTTAAGTGAGATTAGCCAATCACAAAAAGAGAAAGGTCATATGTTTTCATGAATATGCGCAACCTAGGGAATAGTGGGGACACAAAAGGGACTCTTGACTATAGTGGAGAACCTTCAGTGGAGCAAGAGAAGTGGTATAAGGGAAGGGGAAGGGCAAGAAAGAAGTGAATCAATGGAATTACTATCACAAACAATGTGCACATATGAGAATATACCGTCATTCTCAGTACTCCCTATTGGGGGGAAATGGGGGGAGAAACTAAGAGCTGTGTGCATGTATATTAATATCAAATTGATATTCATTGTAATGTGAGAATACAATGCATCAATAAAAGCATGTTAAAAATAAATAAAAAGTTGTGGAAAACATAGATAAAATATTTATATTCCAAGTAAATAAGGGAGAAACAATCCAAGAAAAATGCATATATAACTTTAAAAAAGGAAATCATAATAATAAAGACTAAATATGTTAGAAAATAGTAAAAATAAGTTCAAATTTTTTACTGATAATCACCATTATATATAGATATTTTAAGTCACTTTTTAAAATGCACAAATTAGATTTTATGATATAAAAATCTCAGCCACATGTTGGCTACAAAAGATATAATTTAAATAAATAAGCAATAAAAGAACACAAAAAGAATGAAACTGTAAAGATGAAAAAAATAGTTTCACCATTCCTTCTTACAGCACACTAAATTTTCAGCCTATCTCAGTGGGCTTAAGGTAAAAGTATTATTCACACATATTATGCACTTAGGTCATATATTGTATGAAATGAGTAAATGTCAATCAACAATTTTTTAGTCACTTGTTGCAACCATTAGCCACACTTTATTCTTAATAAGCAAAATGAAACTTATATCCAAATGTGTATTCATCATCAGCCCAACTACAACCAATAGTAAACACTGTCCACAGAAATTCTTTTTCTTGTTTAATAATACTTTCTTTTAGTTCTTTAAATATATTTATAATGACTTTCAAAAGTTTTGTCCTTTAAATGTAGCACCTGTTTTCTTTCACAATTTCTGTTTTCTGCTTTTTTGTTTTTTAATGATGTGGGTCATATTTTCCTACTTCTTTGCTTGTTTTGTAATTTTATTGTTGGAAATTGAACGATTTAGGTAAAACAGCTTCTCCTGATTATTTATAGATTCCACATTTGCTAATTCACCCACTTGCTGAAATTTGTCACCCCTAAATCAATAATCTCTGTTCTGTGGTCATTCACGAACGTGAGCAGCGCAGTTAAATATTTTCTTCACCCCATGTACATGTCCCCTGTTGAGGCTGAACAAGGCAGCCTTCATGGTTTCACTTACATATCGTAAGTAAGTGTCCTTTGTACAATCTATTTGAGCTACTTTTTTGTATGTTTCATGTTTGTGGCTTTGCTGTTTAAATGACTCTCTGGGGAATAGTGCTCTAGGGCTATCTAATGTTTCTAAAAGCAAAGAAGGTGTGATGTGCTCTATACAGAAAATAAATGTGCTAGGTAAGCTTTGCTTGGGTATGAGTAACCATCCCATTGATTTGAGTTTAATACTAATAAATCAACAATATACATAATATAAGGTGTTTTTAAATGAAATATACACATAAAACATTATGTATAGATTGTTTGACAAAAGCGTTGTAACCAGATGTTTGCAAGAACCTTACTATGTAATTTTCACCTAGGAGCAAATAGTTCAGTATGCACTAATTCAGTGACGTGGTGATTTTATAAACATAACTACCATGAATAATGAGAATCAACTGTATATTGTAGCAACCCTGTGTACTGGTCTTCCCTGTCCTCACCATCTGGGGTTGTTATTGTTATTTGTTCCTGTACCTCATTAATGCCTGCCTGGAATGTTTTGCTGAATTCTGTCTCCCACCTCGCCCTGCCTTTTCTTTCCAGTGTGAGGCCTCTGATGTTGGCCACGAGGGGGCACAAGCTTGAATCTGTTTACAGTCACTGACACTGCAGTAGTTTATCAGGATTCTCTTTCTCTGGCTGTGTCTTTCCCTGAATACACCCAGTTGTTAAACTCCACTGATTGAAGACTGATTGATATGTTGTTTTCAACAATGCCTTTGGGCATAAATAGACTCACAGACTAATCCAGGTTCCTTTGAAGAGATAGTTCCTGAGGTCAGTGTACAAGATTTGTTATGACCCCGAGGGGGCTCTTCCAATGTTTCCCTGTTTCTCTCTGCAAACCAACAGACCCACAGTTTATCCCACATCTCCAATGAGTGTATCAATCTTCTCCCAATTGCCTCTCACTAAAACTCTATTTTTGAGAGTACCCTTGGGCTTGATTTTTCTCCATGCATTGTTGAAAATTCAGTCACTTCCTTGAGGGCAGGATTAGGGCTCTCTTCTTTGGTCCACTTCTTAGAAAAATCTCTGAGCCACTGCCCTGGAGCTGGGGGTGAGGAGTATGGTGTACATCCTCATTTTAGGAGTTGCTGCTGGGTGGGTGGACAGCACAGCAGTCCCAAATATCCTTTGATTGCCTCTTTCAGTGTGTCACCTTGTCTCCGTCAATATTCTCACTGCTGTAATCCAAAACAAATTACCACACAATTTAGAGGAAGGAAGATTTATTTGCTCACAGTGTTTGGAGATTTTAGGGTTCAGTCCATGTTAGGCCTGGTCTGTGGCACTCAAGGCATGGCTGCAGAAAACACAGAGAGGGAGAGAGAAAGCGCCTTGCTTTCGCATCATGGAGGTTGGAAGCAAGAGCAGGGGGAAGAGGAACAATGTAATCCTAAAGGCCACACACCCCAGGAACCCTTTCTTAGCAACCAAGCTCCACTTCCAACATTGCTACCTTGTTTCCGTGAGGGTTAGGGGGACATTCTATATCCAAACCATATACATCTCTACCTCAAAGGCCAGGACAAAAGAAATTAGACTCCACATGTTCTCAGCTCTGCTGCATCCTAGGTAGAGCTTCCAATCAACAAGTGGGAGTCTGTCAGGCAGTTGAAGAGAAGCCTGGCCTCAGTGGTAGAGAACTCAGCCTCAGCAACAGATAGCCAGGGGCAAGATGAGAAATGCTGATGTCTTGCCTCTCTCAGAAAGATTATCCTCTGACTAGGAGTTGGGGGAGAGGGTACCCTGTGATTTTGCTTGTACCAAATGGTGTGCAGCTTCCCTTTCCTTGGCTGGAAAGGAGGATTGAGGGGAAGTGAAGGACTTGGCTAAACAACACAGACTTCCACAGTGCTTTCCAAATTCTGGTAAACTTTTGCATAAATACTTCTTCATTTTTTTTGTATGTCCTTAGGGTAATTTCCAAAGAGTGTGTGTGGTTGTATTTAAAGTAATTTTCACCAATTTTTCTGGGGCAGGTATTGTGAAATCACCTCACACTGTCATGCTGAAAGTGAAGCTCTTCATTTAGGCTCTGTAATATTTTTTACAATAACATATTCATATGCAAAGCAATCAAAATCTATTGTTAGTTCTCCTGTTTGTGCTATTTGCTAAAGGATAAACAGGTTACACATTGCATGACATGTAATAAGCAACTTTATGGAAGAGATTAGTTTCTTCATAACATATTCAAATTTAGGCTTTCAACTTTTGGGCTTCTAGTGTGCTCAATTATGATTGCTATAAAGTTGAGATATGTGACTTTGCTATGGCTGCCACTGGAAGGTGCCACAGACCAGGTGGCTTCAACCCACGCAAATTTATTTTCTCACAGTTCTGGTGGCAGGAAGTCTAAGATCAGGGCAGACATCTTGAGGGATGTAAGAAAGGATCTGCCCTCACTCCCTGCCTTGTAGGCAGCAATCTTTTCCCTGTGTCTTCACATATTGTCCCCTCTATACATTAGTGTCCAAATTTTCTCTTCTTATGAAGTATGAGAATAATATGAAAGCAACATGAGAAAACTTCAAAATGTAGTCAATAGGCCATTTTGGAAACAGGACTAATTACAGGTCTCGAGTTGCTGCTTAGGAATGTGAAATTTGGTCACCTCCACCCTTTGCTGGCATCTGGAAGGAGCAGAATGGCTGGATAATTACACTGAGAGCAAAGACTTAAGATTCATATTAAGTGGTTATGATACTCTTATTTTATGGACATTTTTACTTAGTATGCACATGCCTTCACTTAATTGGTCATACAACCTCTGCTATTTCTCAACATTTGGTAGAATTTTCCTAAAAAGGAATTTTCCCACTTTGTATGAAATTATTACTGCTTGCCTATATAATTTGTCACTTTCCCTGTCTTCCTCAGAACTGATTCATGACTATATGAACCAATATCTCCCAAATCACAAGTTGTAAAGCCTCAAATTTCTTTTTACCTTTGGAGTGTCTGTGTTTGAATTGATTGACAAAGGACATGGGTCATATTGGATTAAGGCCAACCTAATGATCTCACTTAAACTCTATTACCTCCTTTCAGAGTCTATCCCTGAATATAGTCATTCTCTGGGGGTATAGAAGGTAAAGACCTCAGCATATGAATTCAGGGGAAATGTATTCCAATCCCACACTAAGTAACACAGATTATATTATACTGCTAGTCAGTTTCAATTAATGTTTCTTTTTCTTTTTCTTTATTTCTTGGTACTGGGGATTGAACCCAGAGGCATTCTACCTCCAAACTACATGTCCAGCCTTATTTTTTTATATTTATTTTGAAACAGGGTCTCAGTAGGTTGGTGAGAGTCTCACTACTTGTTGAGGTTATCCTAGGACCTGTGATCTTCCTGTCTCAGCCTCCCAAGTACTGAGATTACAGGTGTACACACCACCACACCTGTCTAAATATTTGTTTTTAAAAACATATTGGAGCCAGGCATGGTGGCACACAACTGTAATTCCATTACTTGGGAGACTGCGAAAGAAGGATCACAGGTTCAAGGCCAGCCTCAGCAAGTAGTGAGGCTCTCATCCTAGTGAGACCCTGTTTCAAAATCAAAATTAAAAAAAATAAGGCTGGGGATGTAGCTCAGAGGTAGAATATACCTGGGTTCAATCCCCAGTACTGCAAAAAAAAGTTGGAAATGGAAATGAATATTAGGAAAATATTGAAACATCACATAGTTTAATATGTAAGAATTAAGTTAGTCTTAAAACATGTTGAGTAATGACTACTAATAAAATTGTAAAAATTCATTGTTTCTTTGAATTTAAAAATATTACTTTACCTAAATTTTCAAGAAATATTTGAAATAATAATGTCAAAATGTATTAACCATTTTAAAAGGTTAAATCTATAATTCTTGTAGCATTGATCAAAAGTATAAGTTCTTTTTTTTGTGGTACTGAGGATTGAACTCAGGGGCGTTCTACCTTCGCGCTATACCTCCGGCCTATTTTTTTATATTTTATTTTGAAACCGGGTCTCACGAAGTTTCAGAGGGCCTCACTAGGTAGAGAGAGAGAGAGAGCTGAGGCTGGCCACTAACCCGGATCCTCCAGTCTCCACCTCCCAAAGTACTGGGATTATAAGCGTGCGCCACCACGCCCAGCTCCAAAAGTATAAGTTCTAAAACAGAAATTATACCATTTGATTTTAAAATAGCAGGTTAATTTTTGATAAATAAATAAATATCTTCCAAATTAGAATTCCAATATAGAGTACATAATTTAAATTTAATATGATTATTTATGGTCCAAAAACACTTGACTAAGACAGCAAATCTATGTCATAAATTTAAATACTGATAATTTTGATTATCTTCAAACTGTGTATTAATGACTTTTATCCTTTGCTTACCGTAATTATGTTTAGTATTTAAATTAAAGTTAAAATATTACTTGTCTATATTTTCCCAATACCCAGGTAATATATGTATTCCTTCACTAAAAATCCAATAAAGACTTTGTGAAGTTATATTTTATCTGGGCATAGTGGCATATACATGTATTCCCTGCAACTTGGGAGGCTGAGACAGGAGGATGGTAAGTCTGAGGCCACCCTGTGCAACTTAATGAGACCTTGTCTCAAAATTTTGAAAATGAGAAATGGTGATGTAGTTTGATGATAGTGTCAAGAAGGGAAGGTTTGATTCCTCAACTGAGGATTGGCAATGTCTTTGGCTTGCTTGACAAGAAAGAATTTCAGCATGCACCAGTCAGACACATAGGAAGATTTATTTAGGAAAATAGGAAATCCACATCTAAGGGAGAATGCAGGCCACCTAAAAGTGAGAGAGGTGCCTTGGGGAGTGCAGAGTTCTTCATTTATAGGGGACTTTGTTAAGGGTTGGCAGTAGAACTTACATGAGGATGACCTCAGTCTGGTAGCACACAAGGTATGAGGGTCCAGAGGAAGAACAGACTAGAGGTGAGGACATGACCCTGCTCACCCCACGCAGCCGCAGATGAGTGTTGAGTTATATAAGGATGAGTAGGTAGGTCATCCCGCACAGCCGCAGACGTGTAGATCGTTACATGAGTATGACTAGGAATACGCAATAGGCATGTGCACATTACACTGACATGCCGTGCGCCATTTTGCCCAGAACCTTATATAAGGGACTGGTCTGTAAAATAAAGCTGCTATTGTTTTCCAGATGTCAACTCCACGTGCTTTCTTCTCGCTGGGGATCTCACCACTAAAACCTCCCCTGCAACCATAGCTGGCTCCTGACAAGGCCCCTGATACAAGGTGATTTAGGGTGTTCCTGTCATCTTCCAGCTCTTGACCTTCACTATCTTAGGTATCTATTTTGTTTAAACTGTCCAAGGACAGCCAACAATGCCTGAGGAGATTTCTCTCTTGAGTAGTACCCAAGAAGATTCCTCTTTTGTGAGACCTCTCTTCTATCGATATCTCCTTGAGGATAGTCAACAGAAACTTTTGGGTCTACCAAGCCTTATCACAGGTTTTCATATTAAAGTTACATTTTCCTGTTCTCCCTTATTTCTTCTTTCTACCCATTTATTTTATTTCTTCTATCCTACTCAGTAGAATTCTTGCCTAGCATATGCAAGGCCCTCGGTTCAATTCTCAGTATCAAAAAAAAATACTGTATATATTTGATACATTTTTTCCAACACATTGATTAATGCTTTAAAATAATCTTTAACAGCCAACATATGGTATTAACAAACCAATTATAACACATTTTATAATTGGATTTCCAAATCACTATCCTTTTTTTGTTTTGTTTGTTCTTTTTTGAGAAAGTCTCACTGTGTTTCCCAGGCTGGCCTCAAACTTGCAATCCTCCTGCTTCAATTTTCCAAGTAGCTAGGACTACAGGCATGCACCACCACACTGGGCTCCACCGATTACTATAATTTACTACAGAAGCAAAATTCCAACTGATAAGTTTTTACTTTCTGTTTCTGTAATCTGAAAGTTTTGAATCTTAATCATCAGTGTAATGTTTTTGGAGGTGGGGTCTATGGAAGATGAGTCAATCAACAGGGCTTACACACGTATAAATGGGATTACACACTTATAAAAAAGTCCATAGAGAACTGCCTTGCCATTTCTACCATGTAAGAACACAGTGAGAAGGCTGCATTTCTGAACCCGGAAGGGGCCCTACACCAAACATTAAATCTGTTGGCACTTTGATTTTGGACTTCCCAGCCACCAGAACTGTGATTAATACATTTCTTTTATTTATAAGTCACCAGCCCAACATAATTTGTTATGGTGACCCAAATGAACTAAGACTCACTATCCTTTTTTGAGATTTTTATCTTTTTAAAAAATTTATTGCTATCTTTGGTAGGGTGTACATAGTTTTTTTAAGTGCTCCATTAAAGCCAAAGAGGGACTTATCTCCTAAAGCACACCTAGATGTGGCTTACCACACTCCAACATGATGTAGTATGCAAGCATAACTCTCCAAGAACACACAGGTGTGGAACAACACACTCAGGGTATCAGGGGCAACCCACAGGAACCAGATACAAGGTGATAAGCAAGATAGGCAGTGCACAGGCACAAGGCCTTCTGACCAGGAGCACCTTGACAACCACACTGAATCCCTAGCAACCTCAGGACTCTAACTGCCAGAACCTGAGACTGGAAACTTGCAGCTTCTGCCAAGGAGCTTTGCCACCTTGCCATGCTGACCACCAATAAGAAGGCTGCACGCTGACTCAGCAGCTATGCCGGTAGCCATCAGGCAAGGCCTCACCTTCGGTTCTGGTTGAGCACTGGTTAAGTTCAGGCCAGAAGACCTGACCCAGATTCACAAATGACCCAGAACTGAAACCCAGACACAGCCAACCAAGCTCTGTGGCAAATGAACTGCCCAACCTGCCTTTCAGCTTATCCTAATCTATCCCCTCTCTCTCTCCCTCTCTCTACCCCAAAATATCATAAGTTGGTGTGAAATTCTATAACTGTGGAGTATTAACGAATAAAGAACCTGCCTTGGCCATGATTGCAATAAATGTTCTTGAAAGGACTTTACCCATGTTTTGGTTGTTTTCCATGATCTAAGTCTGCTAAGAACATCTTTCATTTTCATTTATTTATACTTCCTCCAAATTCCTTAAACCAAAATTTCAATTCTATCAATTTCAGTGGACTTAATTAGTATAATAATAAAGAGTATATTATAATAGAATTATGGTATATAATCACCACAGCAGAATTTACAATTAGTAAGCAATTAACTAATGTTGATCTGTTCCAGCATGCCAAATTTACAATTAGTAAGCAATTAACTAATGTTGATCTGTTCCAGCATGCCATAGGAGGCAGGGAGGGGAAAATGGAGCAAGAAGAAGTCTATGCCCTGCAATCTCCAACCCATATCAACAAGAACTATTCCTTTGCTCTTGTCCTCCCTCTTTGTAGATTTCCAAGAAGTCATTGTCTAACTAGTGAATTCATTCCAAGTTCTTCCAGTGGCTCACTCAGACATAATGATTGCAAAATCTATTGGATTCATTAATCCACTGTGATAGTTAACTGTTTGTGTCAACTTGGGTAGGTCAAGAATTGTTCAAATATCTGGTTAAATATTATTTTGATGTGTGTATGTGAGAGCATTTCTGGAAAAGGTTAGCATTTGAATTGATACTAAGTAAAGCAGATGGCTGTTCTCAATGTTGATGTATATAATTCAATCCACCAAGAGCATAAATAGAACAAAAAAAGTGGAGAGTGGAAGAAGGTTGAATGTTATTCTGCCTGACTGTTTAAACTAGAATATTGATCTCCTGTCCTGGCACTCTTGGTTCCTAGGCCTTCTCCTATAAATTAAAATCTATAACTTTGGCCCTCTGGTTCTTAGACCTTTAAAGTAGACCACTGGCTCTTCTGAGTTTCTGACTTACAGATGGCAAATCATGGGAATTCTATGCCTCCGTAATTGCATGCGAAAATATCTCATAATAAATCTCTGTATGTATAAATTTTATTTCTCTGGAGAATGCTGACTAATATCTTCATATATCTTCTCCTATAATATGGAGTATACTTGACTTACTCTCCTTTCAATATTTGCCTGAGACTAAAATTAAAAATCTGGGGACCTACGGCTCCTCCAAAAATATTCCAAAGTTATACATTCTTTTACTTCTAAGTCCAATAGTTCACTTACTTTTTTTAATGTTTCAATTTCCTTTTGGCCATTGTCAATAGCGTCAAGGATCATTTCATTGTAGTTAAGTATTTCACCAATGGTGATGGCTTCATTAACCAGTTTATCTGTTCCCTGTGTGTCAGCTTCTTTAGATTAATTGGGTAGATCACATGGCATTAATAAAATGGACAATGTCTGTTCAGTATTTAAAAGCCTCATGTACTTCATTATTTTAGGTAATGGGATGGCTATGGTATCTCAAAAAGAGACCACTGATCTCAAGGAAACCAAGCAATAGAATACATTGATGTGAATCCTTTTCCTTTTCCACAAAACCAACTAAATTGAATGTTGTACTAATGGAGATCTGATCATATCATTTACACTACATTACATTTACTTATAAATTCATCAAAAATTAACCAATAAGCTGGGAATGGTGGCACATGGTTGTAATCCCAGTACTTGGGAAGCTGAGACAGGAGGACTGCAAGTTCGAGGACAGCCTCAGCGAATAGTGAGACCTTTATCAACCTAGTGAGACCCTGTTTCAAAATAAAAATAAAATAAGGCTGGGGGTGTTGCTTGGAGATAGAATGGCCCTGGGTTCAGTTCCTAGTGCCACAAAAAATTAACCAAGAAAAATTACATGCCTTCATTGTCAGCATTTAAAACATTGATCAAGTCATTTTTTTTTTCTTAGTGATACTGAGAATTAAATCCAGGAGCATTCTACCACTGAGTTAATCCTCAGCCCCATTTATTTTTATTTTGAAACAGTCTTGCTCAGTCACCAAGGTTAGCCTTGAACCTGCAATCTTCTTGTCTCAGTCTCTCAAGTACTGGAATTAAAGTTGTTGTGTGCCACTGTACGCATCTTCAAGTCATCTTTATCAGTGTTTCTAGTATAATGTTTAGCACAATGAATTTGGAGTTATATAAAATAGATTTCATTTATGGTATTTATTGGGTTACCTTGAAAAAGTATGAAGCCTCTTGTGTTAGTGAACTTTCTGTCACTGTGGCAAAATACCTGAGATAAACAATTTATGAAGAAGAAAGGTTTCTTTTAGCTCAAGGTTTAATAGGTTTTTCATTTATGGTCAATTGGTCCATTCCTTCTGAGCCTGTTTTGTGGCAGTACATCAGGGTGAGAGTAAATTTCAGAAAAAGACTTCATCTTATGGAGGCCAGGAAGGAAAACACAGAAAGGAATGGACCAGGGTCCCCAAATCCCTTTGAAGGTCATGCACCAAGTGACCCAATTTTCTTCTGCTTGGCCTTACCTCCTGTTTTATCACCTCCGAGTAACACTACAAGGTAGGGACCAAGCCTTTAACACATGGGCCTTTGGAGACAGTGAAACTATAGCACCTCTCTACACTTAGGGTTTCAAACTATAGCTACTCTTTAAGCTTAGGGTCTCCTAATTATAAAATGGGAATAACACCTACAGTATTAATATGTACAGAGAGAAGTAGGATGGAAAGGAGAGTGAAAGAGGAAGACTTCTTGTGCATCCTATATCATCCTTGAGCCCATTTTCCCTCTGTGGACTAACAGCATACTTTCCCTCTGATTTAGAGATGCCTCAACAAAGACACCAGCAACAACAAAAATAGTAAGTTATTATAAATAGTCACATGGCACTAAAAGTGCAGGATGTGTTCTAAATATTTTTCAAAAGAAGTAATTTATTAGCCACAATAGCCTCATGAATTAGGGGATATAATTATTTCAACTGTGCAGTGGAAGAAATTGGAGCAGAGAATGGTTATGGAAAGCAAGTGGGAGTTGAGATTCTAGTATCCTTTCAATACACATTACTTCTTTTTAATCTTGTTTGAATTTGGTTTGTGAAAATTACAACCAAACTTCTAACATGTACCTCACTCAGTGTTTAAAATACCTTTGGAAAATGAAATGAGTAAAAAAGAAAAATAATTTTAAAAAAAGAAAGAAAAGAAAACTGAAAGTAATAATCATAAACAGCAGTTATCCTACTCACCATGTTTATTATTCTTATCATTATTTATTATAACTAAAACTGAGTCATTTACCCTGTGGTATGATAATAAGTGTCAATGTGTAAGATGCTCTAAGTTATTTAGAAACAAGTTTTTATTATGTAAATCTTAAATGGTATTAAGTGGTGAACAAGCTACTATTGAATAACAACAAAAATGAAAAAATAAAAAGACATAAAACAGCTCAATAAACTGAATTTAGATCTGAGCATATGTGTGAACTAATAGGACTGAATAGTTTATGATAAAATGTCAACACACAGTATAAGAATTGAATCAACTAAGTTTACAATTTAAAACAGTTTCAACAAGCAGTTTTGCTTGGTTTTTATTTCTTCTTTGTGTTTTCCTTAAATTAATGCAGAAAGTCTTTTACTTAGGGAAAAATGTACTCTAAACTGTTGCCCTAAATGTGACAACATATTTGCAAGTTATTAATGCGCTTATTAGAGAAACATTCTGTATTTCCTTTGAAAATCTCATAGTGCTTTTTTTCTTGTTAAGAAAATCTTCAACCTTTTGCCTTAAGCCTTGCTTTTTCTGGGTGATACAATCCCAAAGAGTATTGGTGATGAAAAATTTTAATGGAGGGTATAAAAATACCTTTTTTAAAAAGATACACCCCGATAGACATAATTTCTATTCTAACAGGCAATATTTTTCCAGTCTCCTTGGATTTTTCTTCATGATAAAGCATGCAAATTTCACTTCACCTTAACTTATGATTATGTAGAGACTTTGTTTGATACAAAGTTACAGACAGATGACCAGCCAAAACCTTCATAAAAGGTTAATACACATGCACACAGAAAACACACACGATGGCACTATAAAGGTAGAGATGTAGGAGAGAAGGATTTTGAGTCATTCTTTTATTTGTTTTATTCTCATTTCTTCTTAAATTCCATATTATTAAAGTTTCTGAGGAAATACTGGTAGTTTATTTATAGATATATTGAAATGTAAAACACTATTATATGATTTCCTTTCAAACATCATCTATTAGGTTAAGGTAAATAGCCTTTAAAAAGCTGAGGAAAAAGAAACAGTACATGTATCCCATCTGTATATCAAAATATATTTGCATTAATAAGAATGTTATGGATATTTTTCATCAAATATCAGTGAAGATTTCTTATCAGATAATTATGTCCATTGATTTATCTTCCTCTTCCCATATGGATTGAATTTCACTCTAATTTATAGATATAGGTGTCCCTCAGTATCCTTGGGGAACTGATTCCAAGTCACCCTGCATATACCAAAATCTGTGGATAATTAAGTCCCTTGTGTAAAGCGGCATGATGATATTTGCATAAACTTATGCAACTGTTCCTTCATACTTTAAATTATCTAGATTCCTTGTGATACCAATATAATGTAAGTGCTATAATAGCTGCTATACTGTATTGTTTAGGAAATCGTGATGAGAAAAAAAGTCTGTACATGTTCAGTATGGACACATTTCAATTCTTTTCATTTTGCAGTTGGTTGAACCCTTGGATGTAGAACCCATGGACATGGAGAGCCAACTACATAAATAATACATTTCCTTTAATTTCATCTTCTTTATCCAATAGAATATTTAAAAGAATGTGAAAGTCCTTAAAGAATTCTCATAAATCGTTACAAAAGTAAAGTGGACTGAATGATTTGAAGAATTTTAGGTCATCTTGAAACTAAATGACTATTCAAATAATTTTATGTTCTTTACAGAGAAATGACCTTCAACCAATTTTTAAAACTTCTTCTGTATTTTGTAATACTTGTGGCACTTTCATAAAAACTGGATTTTGAAATATTTGGTAACTTAGCTCTTGAATAGCTTATAAGTGTAACAAACATCTTGGTAGAAATCTTCATACCATCTTAATTCTTTAAGCATTACTAATCAAAGTCGTCAAAGACAAAAGACTTTAGCAGAATAAATAATAATTACATTAAAGAAAGTATTCTGATAGAACAGGGATCTATGTTTGGTCAGAAACATTTCTTCTGATAAAGTGGTAATAACAAATTTTATAAGAGAGTTACAGGAGGTTGAAGTTGATTTCATGGTTCTTGCACGAGTCATATAAATCTTATCCAAAATACATGTCATACAGTGTCCATATAATTAAATTATTCTTTATATATTCTTATTGTAAAATATAAAGACATAATGAAAACTCAGCATTATTTGCCTGAATAAGTGTGCAAGTAACCAAATTATGACTTTTTTCATGTGCTACTTTTGATAAAGAGAATGTAATAGGTCAAATTGTATAACAAACTTTTGTTGCCTCTGAAGGGATGTTTGTAATGAATACTAAGATGGGGGAGGGCAGAACTGAGAAAAACTAGATGTCTAGGGTAGAAAAATTCTGTGAATGGACTTCACTAAAGCTACTAGTTAAATAATCTCACAGAGAACAGTTCCTACTCAGCAAAAACCTGCAGATAAAATATAGAATCCTGGTTATGCTGAGATATGAGTGAAAATTTCATTAAGGATGGGGCTCAAAGTAAAGGTGGAAAGATGCTTTGAACATGAGTGAAATGTATGCATCCAAGAACCCAAATCTTGCAGAACTAGCAATGAGGACTGATTACTTATGTATTTGTAGTTTCAAGTCACTGCAGTGGAACTGCGCTCCATATGCGTACATTTATTGATATACTTGTAATAGGTGACCAATTCCGGTATGTTGGAAAAGATACTCTACAACATACATATTTAAAGTAGTATCAAGTGTAGGAAGAAATGTGATCTCCGAGTAATGGAAATGGAAAATTATTCAAGCAACAATTAAACATCCAGGGATCCTCTATTTGCAGAACTGCCTTAGGCCACATTTAGTTACAGAGGCCAGGGAGGCAAATCAATAGAGAGTAATGCCCCATTTATTCTACAATGCTGGGTAATGAGGTGGTTTAGCAAAGAGAATTTTTTCCAGTGAAATTGTACCCCTTCAAAAAAAAGTGGTCTTATGGACGCCAGTTTCTTCCATCAGCGCATATGACTTATAGTCACCTGCATTTATATCTTTAATACTCATTTGCAATTTTGAAAAATCCATTTCTAACACAAAAAGTGTATGGTTCTTTGAAGCCTAAATGGCATTATATTTTCTTTCTTCCTTAAATAGAGTACATGACCTCCAGAGACGAGAAAATTTTAAAGTTTTTTGTTATTAATTTATTCTTGTGATTCTAGGGATCAAATTCAGGGACTTAAACATGCTAAGCATGTGCTATACAACTGAGCTATACCCCAGCCCCCCAAATTAAAATTATTAAGTTCATAAATGCCTCTCAATTATCTGTTTTTAATGTAGATACAAATCATACAAGAGGAGAGAAATTTCTCTATTTTCTCTAATTGAGATTGTTTTGAAAAAGAGGATATTGAAGAATCAGCTGTCTCACTCCAGAAGTGTACTTGGGGCTATTTCTAAAGATGGACTCTTTGGAAACATAGCTATACAAACCTGGAAAGGCCTTCTGGCTTCCTTAGCAACAGTTGCTTCTATATGGCAAAAATCTAAAGATCACACTACTTTTCATATCCTGCTACTTTCAAAATGCACATACATCACTTTCCCCACTCCAAATTAATGGGGGTAGGAAGAATACAGAAAGAGTATCCCTTTAATCTTCTTTCTGTAGCTCATGTTTACATTACTTACTCTACTAGAGGAAAAAAATACAGATATATAGTATTAGCTAACACACACACACACACACACACACACACACACACACATATATATATATATATACTAATAAACCTAGCTACATTGTTATAACAAGAATTTTTGCTAATACTTTTTGTTGTATGATCTATATTTACATGAACAAATATAAATAATACCTTGTTTAGAACTGAAAACTCTTATGATCTAACTTAAAATGATGAATTAAGGGATGTCTTACTCAGTAATTCAGCGGCCCCCCTACCCCCAACTGTGACATAAACCATCTATATAGAAGTATGAGAAATGAAGAAACTCAAGCTGAAATTCCAAACACTTCAGACAAGAGTTCTCATGCACAAAATACTGCTTTTAATTGGTTCTTAACTAAATTAATTAAGCTGGTATGACTCACTTTCTAGTCACAACTCAACTTGAAAAACACAAAGGAATATGGCTGGGATAACAAAAGCCGAGAGTCCTGAATTGCTCCTGATTTTCATATTAACAAGGGAGTTCAGCCTAGAGAGAAAAGGTTAATTTGTTTTTTAATAGGCTTTTGAAAGACGTGATCCGGTCTAGTGTGATAATTTATGGTTAATCATATGTTTAGAGGCAAAAGGGATTAATCTTTTAATATTAGAGCCATTTTGGTGTAACATGAAAGAAAATTCTCTTCTCACTAACTTTAAAAGTCAGGTCAGACTTCCTTTTTGAGCAAAGGTGTGAGCAGAAGGATCGGAAGAAGACCAGAGTGGCAGGAGCACCAGGCACAGACCTCTTTCTATTTCTCCATCTCTGTTCTTCCTCCATTTTGCCCAAAGTCCTAACTTAAACATTATTTCCACTGGATTCTGCATTGGTGACACTGCACACTGAACAACTGAGAAAGGGTTATGCTCTGGACCTTCACAAGCCAAGTGAGAGAGAAAATAATTTCTCTCCATCAGTCATTGCCCTCCATAATATAATTCATGGATCAGCAGTTTACTAAACTTAAGCAGTTACTTCCCGACATTGGAATGTTGCAGCAAAACTCCTACAAAGAGAATCACTGGCATAGAAAAATAGCATACAACAATATAAATCCTCACAACCACATTGAGGGTTTTTACGAGTTGATTTATGTCTCCCCAAATAAAGATATGTTGAAGTGCTCAAGGCTCTGAACCCCAGGATGTAATCTTATTTGGAAATAGGGTTTCTTTTTTTCCCCATAAGTCATCAAATTAAAATAAGGCCAATAGGGTGTTCCATAATTCCCCATGTCTGGTATTATGAAAATGCAAAATATAGACACATAGGAAAGACAATAAGACACACAGAGATGGCCATGTTTTTGCAGTTATGCTCTACAAGTCAAGAATTCAAAGACTTTCTACAAATACAAGAAGCAAGAAAAATAAGAAAAGATTCTCCCCATAGCCATCAGAGAGAGCATGGACCTACTGACACCTCACTGTCAGATTTCTGGCCTCCAGTATGGTGAGGCGATACCTTTCTATTGTTTTAATGAGCTGAGTTTTTGGTACTTGGTCAGAGCAGCCCTAGAAACTCATGTGAGATATTAGGCACTATCATTTTCCTCCACTGCCCAGTGTCAGCACTTCAGGAGAAGAGAAAGAAAGGTAGATAGAAATAAGCACTGTTATATTGGGTGAGACACTCACATTTTAGAATTTAAAAATCAATCTCATGTGGCCGGAGGAGTAGCACAATTTCAGAGTGGGAGACCATCCCATTTCTTCCATCCCTTCACATTGATTAGATGTGATGAAACCTGAGGACTTTGGCGGCATTTCTGCTGGGAAGACATACATCTTTTATGAGTAGATTGTATACATGAAAGCTCAGATATAATACTGTACTTTTTCTCTTGTCAACCAGGGTTGGTACATGCACAGAGATAATATACGCCTCTGATCATAAAGGCTCCAATTTAAAGATCTTCCTGATACAGGGTTGTGTTTTAGAGGGAAAAAGTATTAGGAGAAATTAGTTATTTTTATAGGGACTTTGCAAAAGATTACAGGGTTTTCTATACATTGGAAATGTAACTTAATTTGGCAATTGCTACTCTGGCATTTTCCTGTTAGCACCACTAGGACCATTTGACTGCACCTGTAGATTCAGCTCCAACCCAGGGTCTGAGGCAGGCTGGTCTTCTGGGTCCTTCCCTTTCACACATCAGAATATCACCACATTAAATGGAGCAGAAAGACTATAGTATTTGAACAGCTCTCCAAATCAATCCTTAATGTCAATAAGTAAGACTGCCAAGTCTTGTGGACTCTCATTTTGGAGGGCATATATTTAGTATACCAAAATGCTCTCGTATTTAGATATTATATATATATATATATATATATATATATATATTATATATATATATATGTGTGTATATATATATATATATATACACACACACACACATATATGTATATATATGTATATATACATATGTATATATATTATGTTTTTATGGATATATGTCATTGTTTTCAAAGGACTTTAACATAGTAATTTCATCTGTTGTTTCTATCTAGTCTGCAATGCTTCTGGTGGAAAAACTACGGCTCCCATGGAATGGTGGGATTCCCAGAATCACATAGAAAGAGAAGCTGGTTGACTAAAGACTCAAAAACAAGACATCCATTGATTCAATATGCACTTATATTTATACTTTTTCTATGCTAGATTTATGTTGAGGACAAGGATGAGAATTTTCTTATTATATCCTTATATCTTTGGATCACATGCTCTCAGAAGAGTAGAAAGATAGTCATTTTTAAAAGTTGCTAATACTTTTTCTTTCAAAATGATCTTATACATTTTTTATTTGGGCAATAAAATGGTTTCAAGCTCAAAATATGTCATCCAGTACAATAAAATTAATAACATCTCTGAAACAGTGTGTTTATGTGATATGTGGAATTATAGTAACTTCACTATATTAATTTTGTTTCTAAGTGTCAGGAAACATAAACATTATCCTTAAAATAACTTTACCTTAGGAACCATTTCAGTACTTTTCTAGTGAAACCCATAGTTACACTCATAATTAGATTTCATAGTCCTAAAATAAAAATTATTTTGCTTTATGTAAAAAAGTCAATAATTGACAAGAGAAATATTATCTTGTCATTTATATTAAAAAGAACCACTTGCTTTTTTTCAATGATCCAGATGGGTATTGTTGCAGAATTTTTTAAAGTAGTTTGTTAAAAATCTAACTGAAGCCGGGCGTGGTGGCGCACGCTTGTAATCCCAGTACTTTGGGAGGCGGAGACTGGAGGATCCGGGTTCATGGCCAGCCTCAGCTCTCACTCTCTCTCTCTCTCTCTGTCTCTCCTTAGTGAGGCCCTCTGCAACTTCGTGAGACTCGGTTTCAAAATAAAGCATAAAAAATAGGGCCGGGGGCGTAGCGCGGAGGTAGAAAGCCCCTGCGTTCAATTCCCGGTACCGCAAAAAAAGAAAAAAAAATCTAACTGAATATAGTGGGGGTGGGCATTCAGTAGGGCTTTGAGAGTTGTGTTCATTAGAGAATTGAGGAAAAAAACATCTCAACTCTGGGTAATTCAGGTATTCAACATAATTCTGTTGCAATCAAGTCAACTTTCACTGTTACTCAATTATTAATACACTACTCCATATTTTCATAAAACAACCCACAGACACTGAGGAGTGCTTAATAGTCCATTCTATTTATGTCCATTCTATTAGTCCATTGTATTTATGTTTATTTAGTTTATTAATTTGTATTGGTGCATTGTAATTGTATATGATAGTGAGATTCATAGTGATACATTCATATATGAACATAATATTATTTGGTCTGTTTCCTCCTCTGAACCTCACCTTTCCCTCCTATCTTACATTTCTTTTGTCTACTCTGTTGATCTCTTCAAATTTTCATGAGGTCCCTTTTCTTCCCATTGTTTTTTCTATCTAGCTTCCACATATATATATGAAAGAAAACATGCCACCATTGGTTTTCTGAGTCTGGCTGATCCCACTTAATATGATCCTCTGCAGTTCCCTTTATTTTCCTGCAACTTACATAATTTTGTTCTTCTCTACTTTTTCAAAACATATGCAATATTTACTTTTTTCATGTTAAATAAATTTTATAGGATGGCAGAAAAAGTTTTTTTTGTAAAAAAGTTTTGTCCAAATTAAATCATGAATTACTTCTGTGGTTTCTCAAACATCTAATTCTAAGCATTACTTCATCTTTTTATTCACCCCTTTCTAGTTACTCATTCAAAAAGAACATGATGAATCTTCCCAGGTTCAACTAAACAGAACATGTATTTCTTCTTTATGAATTTCATAGAATTACTTTCTTCAATAATTATCTCAAATAATTTTATTTCTCCTTTTGTAACTTGAGTTTGGACTTTCATCCTTCCATAGATTATTTTGGCACTAGTTAATTCCAATATTCTAAAGAATACCTAAATTGATTATAGATTCATTTCCTAAAGTTTTATATCACAGAGAATGATGTTCTGAAGTCTGAACTTGTCTGTCTTTTGCAGCTGTATAAAATAAATGCTCCAAAAGTTCTCAAAGACCTGGACTTGATGGTACACATCTGTAATCATACATAGTACTTGGGAGGCTGAGGCAGAAGGATCACAGGTTCAAGACCACAGCACAGTAACTTAGCAAGACCCTATTTCAAACTAAAAAAATAAAATAGGGCTGGAGGTGTAGCTCACACATAGAATATTCCTAGGTTCAATCCCTAGTCTGTCTTTCTCTCTTACACACAAACACACACACACACACACACACACACCACAGGAAATCCTCAAAGACTGCTCCAATATGAAATTTTTTACTAGTTCTATCCCAAGAATGAGGCCAAGGGAGTCAATAATGTCAGAGATTAATTGGATTTTGAACTAAATATTCTAAAACATAATAGCACAGGGCACTATAAAGACCACAGAGATTTTCAATATTCTTGAGGATATAGCATCTGGCAATTCTTCTAATTTTCTTACCCTCTTAGTTTTCATACTTGTGATAGGTTTTCATCATGATGTGTTTTACATATCTTATCTAATCTTTCATACTAGAATTTGGTTTCATTTTTTAAGAAAATGGAAAATATCAAACTTTAATTTGTATATCTTTATTCAATGTCATAGTGATTCATCATTATTGTAGGTGGGTTTAAAAATAATATATTTGGCCAGTTTCAAACGCTGTAGTGAAAAAGCCAAGTAGGAATGATCTCATGTTCTAGTTGCAATTATCTCTCTCTCCAAAAATTTTGAAGTATGATTGCTTTCTCTCCAAACTCTGAAAGGTGAGTCATTGTACTTTCCAAAATGAGGAAAAGAACCCAACACATTGCTCAAGAGAAAATTAAGAGTGACTTAAATGTCATATAAGCATTTTCAAAATATTGTTTGTGAGCTGAGACCTGGACTTATGCATCCGCAGGTTTAGAGATCTGACAAGGTGGTCAGTTTCAAATTATGGGTTCCTAAGGGGGTTATATGATAATAAGATTGTGGAAATATATAATAATAAATAATTAAGCTGATATACTGAAGTTATACTTTAAAAATAGCAAATACATAAGACTACTATATTATATAGTAGGAGCAAAACATAATGCATATGTGTATTTTGTCTATTTTAATAAAACATAGCACAAAAATGTATTCATTTATTAGTAAAGATAAATTAAGTAATAAAATACAAAGAAATTCCTAGCTAACTTCTCATAGTAAGAACCTTAAGAACATTAAAATATAATTCAATTTTAAAAAGCTTTATTTATGATTTTGTTTTTTAGAAATACGTTAATTGCATAAATAAAATTTATAAATAAATAAGATACATGCTTGTGTGCAATGTTGTTGGTCTAGCTTTTCTTGCAATCATATAAATTTCTGATTCTTAAAAAATTAATAATTCAGTTTTTATTTGCTTCATACTTTTTGGGAAAAAGCACTAGGATTTATAAATACAACTATCAAGGTTACAAATGATAAGTACTAGTCAGGTGTGGTGATATATACCTGTAATCCCAGTATTTGGGAGGCTAAGACAGAAGAATCGCAGGTTTGTAGCCAGCCTCAGCAACTTGGTGAGAACCTCTGCAACTTAGTGAGACCCTGTTTCAGAATAAAAAATTAAAAATAGGGCTAGGGGTGTAGCTCAGAAGTAGAATGACCAGTATTCAGTACCACAAAAATAATTAATAAAAATAAAAAGTGCTAGGTGTAGCTCTGAGGTAAAATGCCCCTGGGTTCAATCCCTAGTGTCAAACAAACAATAACAAACACACAAATGATACATCCTATAAAAGGAGAAATATCACATAGGCTTGCAAAATTCTTCTTAAATATTTCGGTCCTAATTTGTACTGGTTTGAAGGTTCATGTGTCTGTTTGAGGAAACCTACCTACTAAGTTTACCTTGGAATGATTGATTTCATGACTTCCTTTTGTTTATGGTCCAGAAAAATTAACTGAAAATGTGAAGACTCCCCTATTTTGAAGCAATCCCTGATTTGTAAGTAGCAGTCCTCTGTATCTGCCCATAGTCTACTTGGATGGCAGACGACTTGGGTGTTTAAGGAAAGAAATAGATCTCAACTGTAGAAAGGTAAGTTCAACATGTGTGCTTTATTTGTCACTTCCTTTTGACAGGGAATAGAGAAGATAGCTTCTTCTGTCTCTTTGTTCTTGAAACCTCTTCGTATCTGCTTTCAAAAGTAAGTCAAGTCTTCAAAGCTAAAGCATTCACTCCTTCTCTTTCTAGTCAAGGCTCATGGAGCACCTACTCTGTGGCCCATGTTCCCAATATTGACCTATCTACTGAGTGGGTTAAAACAGCTATGTTTAAAATAAAGTAATCCAAACTGCTAAAAATATTATATGGATTAATCAATTTCAGAATTTTTAGGGAAGTAACCACTGGCGTGTTCTAATTTCACCTTTTGGAAAGGGTGATGATTCAGTATTTGTAAAGTCTGAAATCTATAAGTAAAAATAAATAGTACCAGCCAGGCATTGTAGAACACACCTGTAATTCCAATATTTGAGAGGCTGAGACAGGAGGATCACAGGTTTGTAGCCAGTCTCAGCAACTTAGTGAGGTCCTCTGCAATTTGGTGAGACCCTGCTTCAAAATAAAAAATAAAATAGGAGCCGGGCGTGGTGGCACATGCTTGTAATCCCAGTACTTGAGAGGCTGAGACCAGAGGATCCGGGTTTGCGGCCAGCCTCAGCTACTTAGTGAGGCCCTCTGCAACTTAGTGAGACCCTGTTTCAAAATAAAGAATAAGAAATAGGGCCGAGGGTGTAGCTTGGAGGTAGAATGCCCCTGGGTTCAATCCCCAGTACCACATAAAAATAAATAAATAAATAAATAAATAGATAGATAGATAAATAGATAGATAAATAGATAGATAAATAAAAAATAAAATAGGGCTGGGGGTGGAGCACAGAGGTAGAATGCCCCTGGGTTCAATCCCCAGTACCAGAAAAACAAACAAACAAACAAAACCAATATTAAGTAATGTATTTCCTTAGATAAAACATATACTTTATTTCCCTAGCAATGCTGGGTAAAATTGCCATCTTTTATTTATTTTTTTTATTATTTTTTAACGTGCTTTTATTGGTGCATTGGAGTCTTACATTGCAATGAATATCTATTTGATGTTAACATATATGCACACAGCTCTTGGTGCCCCCCCGCCTCCCCCCACCCGTATGAAGTACCAAGAATGATGTTGGTATATTTTCACATGTACATGTTATTTATGATAGTAATTCCATTGATTCCCTTCTTTCTTATCCTCCCCCTTCCCTTGTACCACTTCCCTTGTTCTGTTGAGGGTTCTCCATTATCAACCAGAGTCCGTTGTGTGACCCTACTACTCCTTAGGTTGTGCATATTAATGAAAACATATGTCCCTTCTTTTTTTGCGATTGACTGATCTCGCTTAACATAATGTTCTCCAGATCCTTCCACTTTTTTGAAAATGATGTTATTTTGTTCTTCTTTAATGGAACTTTAAAAAACATTCTTAATGAATTTTGCATGTCTAAAACAATGTCCGAAAATGCAGTCTCACCTGTAACTGCAACATTATTTTATAATACCAAAGGATTCTAGGTTAAAATGTTGCCATTTAATTTACTATATCATAGATTAGTTTTTAGTGCACTAATCCAGGTAAAGATTAATGTGAAAGGGTGAATAAGTAATTGTTTAACACGTCTGTCCTCATTCAGTAAATACTCCTTGCACTTATCCCATAAACTCAGCAAAGGATAATGAAAGAGAAAGAAAGAAAGAAAGAAAGAAAGAAAGAAAGAAAGAAAGAAAGAAAGAAAGAAAGAAAGTAAGAAAGAAAGAAAGAAAGAAAGAAAGAAAGAAAAGAAAGAAGGAAAGAAAGAAAGAAAAGAAAAGAAAGAAGGAAAGAAGAGATTGAAACCTTATAAAAGTATGTGAAAGTGAATCTGTGAACATAACACTCATTAAACAGTCAAGGAGCTTGTGTGACAGGGGCACACAGGAAGCATGAATCCATGTTTATATTCAACGAAGGAAGTGTTTATTTCAGACTCAGTCTCAAAAAAAGTACTCTTTGTGTAAAAAAGCTGGCAGGAAAGAGTCTCTCCCTTTACACTAGCAAAAGCAGACCATGGAGGCAGGGTACAAGAGACACAGAGCAGAGGAGTAGCAAGATAAAAATGGAAAGACAGACTTTTCCTTAATAAGAGTAAACAGTTGAGTACATTTTGCTGGGCATATTAAAGGAAGGCAAGACCTCAGCATAGAGTTAACAATAGTCTATGCCTGATGTGAATGTTGAACAACTGTGTAAACACAGGCTGAGAAATTTTTGCAAATAATAAAGGAAGGCATCCGAACAGATTATCCTGGGAGACAAATGGCAAAAGGATTCCAGAAAAGCATTTCAGAATAACTGGGGTAACAAAGGACCAAGAGAAAATTTCGTAGACCCACAAAGCAAATACATGATATTCCCTGGTTTCTTAGTGAGGGGAGTTAAAATTAATTTCTGAATTTTAATGTGTGTTGTTTATTGTTTTCTGAATACTATTATTCTCAGGCTATTTCTGATCTATTAAGCTGTACAGCATTCTCACTGGAGTACAGTGCAATCATTTTTATTATATTCACAAGCATCTTTTATATAAACCTGGATTAGCTTTCACTGTTATCTTGGGATTCTATATCATAGAATATAGAACAGCACCAGATGAAAACCAGCGCATGAATGTATGTGGGTATTGCCAAAGAAACCAACTAACCTGGAGACACATTGCAGGATCATCTATAAGAAAATGCTAAATAAATTAGAGTATGCCTACTGCAGGATTTTATGTATCCATTCAAAGAATTAATTAGATCTATAAAAGTGATTGAAGAATTAACTAGGAAGTGTTTACAGGTAAAAAAAAAAAAGCAAGGTGCGCAAGAATAGAATATGTTTAAATTTTTGTAAAGTAACTAACAGACCCCAGATCCTTTGGATGTATATGTGTATATATGTACAAACTTATAAAATATCTATATAAAATTATATATATGAAGAAAGTAGAGAAGAGTTCATACTAGGTGGTTAGTAGGTTCCTGCGAGGAGCAGACATGCAAAGAGAAGCTTTTTAAAAGATAAAATAAAAGAGTAGGAAAAAGGCAAAGCCCCTGCAAAAAAAAAGAAAAGAAAAATTGGTTCCTTTAAAAAATCATTGATCGTTGTTATAGTTAGACATATAATGTTCTCAGAAGAGCTCATAAATTGGTGTTTGGAGTTGATGTAATTGGGTTATGAGAGTTGTAATCCCATCAGTACAAAAATCCACTGTGATGGTTTATCTGGGTGGTATCCTAGGAGAGTAGGGTGTGGCTGGAAGAGGGGCACAACCTTGGGGATTATATATGGTTCCTTTTCCCCTTGCTCACTTGCTGTTTCCTGCCTCTGTGGTATAAGGAGCAGAGACCATATGCTCTGCCTCTCTCTGCTTCCTGCCACTGTGCCCTGAGTGCCAAAGACCCAACCTGAGATAGATTAAAACTCCAAAAATCACCAAAAACCCCCAAAAACAAAACAAAAAACTGTTAGGAAATAAATCTTCCTTCTTCTAAGTTGTATGGCAAGTCTTTGAATTATATCAATGAGAATGCTATCTGAGACAATCTTAAAATACACACACACACACAGATACACACATATATATTTAACATCATTACATGCTTTTATATACAATAATAGTTTTAATATCAGAAGAAGAGAAAGATTCTGTTTGTTGATAGAGACCCCACACAGATTCTTTCTTGGTTCTTGAAATTTGAGCATCATTACAAAACTAATGTCTATTCAATCGCTTTCTTTTATCCTAGACCATCAATGGCAATACCAAGTTTGTATAAACAATTTGGGATTATATAAGAAAATAAATTTTCTGGGTAATATTATGATACTCCACAAGAAAATAATGAATTACTATAAATTCTCTTAAAATTTTCTAATTGTGACAGTTTTTGAAGTATAATTTAAAATTAAAATATACTAGTTTCAATGTCCAAATAATAGTTATCAATATTACTAGTATTTAGCATTTGGCTGCATGTGGTAACCTTTAAAATTATTTGTTTGGAGTTTAATAATAAAGAATTTATAGACACTTATATATTTTCATATAGCTATACATATATATTTTCTATAGTTTGTTTCTGGTTATATTCTTGGTTAAGTAAAGCAAAAATCTACTATTTCATATGCAATGCAGGAAAATATGTTTTTAAAATAAATTATTGAATAATGGAAATTCAATTATGTATATATTTTTCAAAATCCTTCGATATTTTGCTTTAATGGAATCAAGTATTTGTGATATTCATAATTGGCAAATTATTTTATGTAAATGAATTTTTAAGAGCTTGAATAATTCTTTAATTCGTGAGAACTCATGGGACATAATGAACAAATTGCAAATTTTTTTTCAGTCTGTGAAAAATATATTTTAGCTAAGGTCTAGAAACTCTAAAACTTTAATACCAAAACTTAGTTTACATTGTTTACAAAATTAGGCTACTAAAAGAGGAAATAATATCTTTTTCTAAATACAATATATACTAGGGAAAATAGATATTTGGACTATCAACAAAATGTAAACTTCAAATATAGGTAAATAAACTGTCAAGCCCCTCCCAAAATAAAAGGAAATAAGTAGAGCTGAATTGTTAATGGAGCATTACACTTTTGCTAAACTTTCATCCAATTGTTTAAAGACTGTACACTCTTTAATGCTCAAAAAAAGCTAACAAATACTTAATAAGAGTCAATGTTTATTGAATACTTTATATATGTAAGTTACTGGCCTTATTAATTTATGTGTGAGTATATTTAACCCTTTTTACAACAATTTTGAGAAATAGCAAGCAAGTTAATATTTATATTATTATATTTTGAGTATCAATATTATGATATTAAATATAAATATTACAATTAATAATACTTATATAATTATACTTACTCATTTTCAGATGAAGAAACTGAAGCACTAAAAGGTAAAGTATAATTGCAAGAAATTTGCCTAAATCATTCATTCAGGATGTGTAGAGCCAATATGCAAAGCCAGACAACTCATTCTCCTAATTGTTATAACAGGGATTCTCAACCTAAGCTCTGTTGATATTTGGATGAGATACTTTTTTGTTATGGAGAAATTTCTTGTATATTATAAGAAGCTTGTTATTTTTATCCAGTAGATGCCAATACCTTCCCCTGCATTGTAGCAATCAACAATGTCTCCAGATAATGACAAAGGTCCCCTGGAGACCAATCTCCCCCAATTGGGAAGCACTGGATAAACCAATCGAAGCATACTGTTAGAGATCTGGCCTAATGGAGAAGGAAGAAATGAACCAAAATCAGGATTCTAGTTAGAACCCTGCTGTAGTTTGGATTTTGAATGTCCCTCAAAGGCCCATGTGTTAAAGTCTTGGAACCCAATGTGGCACTATTGGGAGGCGGTGGAGCTGTGGAGTGGTGAGGTGCTACTGGAAGGTCTTTATGTCACTGGGTACTTTGATCTTGAAGGGGATTGTGGGACATGGCCCTTTCCTCTGTCTCTCTATTTTGTTTCCTGACATGAGGCGAGCAGGTTTTTGTTCTCCAGTCTCCTCCTGCCATGATGTGCTATGTTGCCCCAGGCCCAAAGCCATGTGTCCATTGATCATGGACTGGAACCTCCAAAGCTGTGAGCTGAAATAAACTCTCCTCTGTATAAATTAGTTATCGCATGTATTTTTTTTTTTTTTGCGGTACTGGGGATTGAACGCAGGGGCGTTCCACCTCTGCGCTACGCCCCCGGCCCTATTTTTTAAACTTTATTTTGAGACCGGGTCTCACGAAGTTGCGGAGGGCCTCACTAGGTAGAGAGAGAGAGAGAGAGAGAGCTGAGGCTGGCCGTGAACCCGGATCCTCCGGTCTCCACCTCCCAAAGTACTGGGATTACAAGCGTGCGCCACCACGCCCGGCATCTCATGTATTTTATTGTAAGAACCGAAAGCTAACACCATAAATGATCTGCAGTATCCACTGGCTGTATTGTAATTATTTAATTGCTTTAATTCCCTAATAAAATGTACATTTTTGAGGCTTTGTTTTGCTTCTTTCTTTTTGAGTACCTGTCATAGCCTGAGTTCTTAATACACTGTTATTAAATAGAAATATAAATTATCCCTTGGAGAAGAGGGTTTATTTAGTACTTTTTCAACTCTACATGACAATCATTTTACAGCATTTTCAAATGTCCCTGGGAGAACAGAGTGACCTCAGATTGAGAACCACTGCATTGGACCTGCCTCTCACTTAAAAGCAAATTCATACATTTACATAAACTTGCTTATTTAAGCCTTTTTAGGCCAATCATTTTGCCTTTCTAGCAAGAGTAGTAGGACAAGATAAGAAGCATACTATTAAGTGATATTGCTATCTCATTTCATTCCCATCGTACTCCTGCATCCTCATGTCATTATGCCCACCTTCAAATTCTGGGATCCAGAGAGCCTGGGCCACTCGTTTTTCTCTGAACCCATTTTTTTATATGTTATCACTTCTCATAATGGCTCCTCTCTCACTATTATCTAGCTAGTTCCTATTGCTCCTGAGTACTTATCTCTCAGAGCTGACATTTCAATAAACCGAGAGCTGGACAAAGTTTCCCATGAACTTCTATGTGTTGCCTGTACTTCTGACATAGTATTTACCATACTCACTGTATTCATGTCAGATTCTTTTTCTCAAAAATTTGAATTTATTAAAAGAAAACTTATCATCATATATATTCCACTGCTTAACACTTCATAGAACTCTACTTATAGAATGGATGAAGATTAGAATAGAATCTTTTTGACTCTCAATGTAGGCCAAATATTGAATGATTTATCCCTCTTAAAGTCTTTATAAATATTAGGTTAGTACATGTCACATGACTTTTGGAGCACACATTCTTGTTGAGTTGCTGGATTGTGTGACAATTATGTGACAACAGTTACATTAACACACTTGGAAAGACTGTGTAGCATAAAAATAGGTTTGAGTGTCAAATCTTAACTTTCATATTTTTAATTGCTGGGTGACTTTTATTTTCCTAATCTAAAATCTTTCAACATTATCTTCATATAACAATACACATGGCATTCTACTAGAAACTAATTGATAATACATACAAATAGCTCATACATTCCCTAGCCTATGGGTAGGGAGACCGTGTAATTTGCTGTATGAATAAGGATATATTTGAGACTAAAAAAGGACAGACTAAAAAGAAGAAACCTGCATTGTCTAGTATGTACCCAAGCAACAAGAAAGTCAATAAAAAGTAGGCAACATTATTTGTAGCCAGAAAGAGATGCTATTCTTGGGGAAGTAATGATATGCTGCTTGGGTTACAATTGAACACTCTACCATTAAAAAGAAGTATATTTTACAGCTCCTTCTTAAACAGCCTCCTGATGCCATAATTTTTAAATTTTATAGCATTGAATTCACCTGAAATAAAAAGAAATTCTCAGCTAGACCTTCTGTCATTTTGAAGCTTGTTATATTTGCTAATAATATGGCCAGGCTTTCTTGAAAATTTAAAAAATATAGCTTGGTTCTACAGGTATGTAGAACACTATATATCCATGGAGATACTATGAGAAAAGACAAATGGCTTCTATCTTTCCTCTGCTTATACATGTGTTATCTTGAATAATGTTATATGATATGTTCACAAAAACTCAGATTCTGGTGGATAGATATCTTTATGATTAAAATGTGATATATTTTAAAAGTGGAGATAATTACTTGACTATTTAGTGCATTAAGTGGACATCTTTATTTGTGCTGTACTAAGTAGTAACTACTCTTTGGAGAACTTACAGATACAATTAAGACCAATATCAACCAGAAGCCTAGAGGTAAATCTTAGATTATCACAGATTCGTGTTGAAAATGTGATAATATTTCAGTACAAAGAGAATGCCACCAAAATGTGCAATATTAGTCTTCAAAAGTCCACTTTTATATGTTTGTAACTTTACAACATTTTGTACATGTTTGTAACTTTGTACAGCTTTGCTGCACACTTTCATCTTTGTACAACATGTGTATCCATGGATCCATCTATGTGCGTGTTCAGGCATTGTAGACTGAGATGAGCTAGATTCCAACTCCAGTGGACCAAATACGGATAGTAAACTTCGATATTTGCATTTTCTATAGGTTCGTCTTAAAATTGAGGCCATAGAAACAAAGAGATAATCCATAGGATGCAAAATCAGGGAGCTTTCATTCAGAATGTTTCTCTTCAATCCAAGTTTTAAGTTTATACATAATACTACACACAATAGTATATTACAAATATTTGTTACACGTGAAAAGTGAATATATTTGTTATATGTTTTTGTCTAAGTGATTTTAGAGACAGATTTTAAATTAAAATTTACAAATAGCTCTAGGCACAGTTTCCTGATAGGATATTAAATTGCTCTTGATTGGTTTAGTCTCCTTAAAAAAATAAAGTTCCTTCATAATTCTGTTACCTGGAAGTCATAGATAAGAGTTGAATGTCATGAATGTTTAAGGGTGTTTAAAAATATTAGCATTATAACCAATCCATTTAAAGGTGAGTACATTACTCACAGCTCAGAAAAGCTCCTGTGCACATGGACACAGACCATCAGAGCCTCACTTATTGGTCTAACGTGTGCAAAAGCAGAAGAAATCATCCCTCCTGTCTCTACAGTGATTTCAGCAAGATTTTCATGGACTTATTTTAAATATGTCTTCTAAGAGGAAGGGCAGAAGAAGGGAGAAAGGAAGAGAAAGAGAAGTTATACACAATTTGGAAATATTTAATCTATGTCAAGCTTTATTATTGGTGAATAATTTAGTTTTTACTTCAAAGAAGGATTGTATTAATATGTCAAGTGTGAGTCTCTGACTCAGCAATATAGCTCAGATCCCAATTCAATCTCATGTAACCACATACCAAATCTCTTTTTAAAAACATTTTTATGGGTGCATTTTAATTATATGTCATAGTGAGATTCAAAGTGGTACATTTATATATACACACATCCCTTCATCCCTTAGTGTACTTCCCTCCAGATGCCACCTCACTACCCCCCTTCATCATCCCTTTGCATGTTAGTGAGATTGGTAGTGAGGCCTTCATACATGAAGCTAACATTAGTTGATCTTTCTTCCTCACGCCTCTTTTCCCCCACTTCCTGTCTCTCCCCTGATCCCCATCCTCTTCCACTATTATCTCCTCCTTAATCTGAAGTCCCTTTTGTTTTTCTATTTTATCTCTAGCTTCTATATATGAGAAAAAACTATGACCCTTGTTTTTCTGAGACTCGCTGATCTCACTTAGCAAAATGAACAGGAACATAGACCAATAGGCTAGAATAGAAGATAAAAAACAAATCCTCACACCTATAGCAGGTCAATTTTTGCCAAATCTCTTTTATTTACTACAGTGAAACTGCAAAGTCAAAGGTTATTGTAAAAAGACAGTGTTTTCATATCATAAATAAAATCAGTATATAACTTAATAGTTGAATAGAAATTAGGTCAAAATGACATATAATTAAAATATGTTAAATTTGACTTCACCACCCTTTTTTTCTTATGAAGGAAACATTTAGTTTCTACAAGTGATATAAGATTTTAATAGCTGGTAAATGGATACCACATTGTGAAAATCGTTGTGGCAGAATAGCACTAAGCAAAGGATGGCATTATATGAACAGTGATTAAAAAAAGAAACTAAATCGCTTAAGGGAAATATATTAGTGATCAGATGAATGAAGACAAATATTATTGGATTTACTATTTACATTTATATTAAATGATATTGAAGATTTATTGTTTTCCTCTCATTTAAAAAGACAGCACTTATTTCCTACTCCACTTGTATATTGAGTAAATTAATGACTAATAGGGTAGGAAAATCGTTTTTCCTAGCAAAAATATATGTGAGAATTTCTTTTGACTGACATAAGAGGGAGTTAACTTCATTTTATTTTATAATAAATGATTCTCTCAATAGGATACAATTTATAGAATACATATTAATTTCGTTGATATTAATTTTCATCCAGGACTCTCACAGATTACTCTGCAATCTTTATGAAAAAAAATTCCCAATTCCCAGTGCATTAATGTTCCATGACAATACCAGGTACATTACAATTCTTCTGGATAACAACAGTACAGCTTCTGGCAAAAAGTATTCCTATTCTATATTATAAAGGGGGAGCAATATAAAGATTAAAACAAATTTAATAGATTCTAAAAATAAAGCATTATTAGTATTTCTGCAGAAGGTCTTATTTTATTTTTATTGATTTCCAATTTCATGTAAAAGTTATGTTTATACTATATTATACTCTATTAAATGTTCAATACCATTATGTTTAAAATAATGAATAAACATTATTTAAAATATTTTATTGCTAAAATATGACCATTTGATTCTTCTGTGAGCCATAACTTTTTTCTAGGGAGAAAAATGTTTTTATTTTGTTTTGTTTTGTTTTAGCAGCTCTTGTGTTACAGTTTGTTTATTTTTCTAGTTCCTTTAGTTTTCTGAAATTTTATTATTGCATATTAAATATACAGAATATTGGGTTTCAATGTGGGATATTAACACATGCATGTAACATATTTTGATCATTACTAGACCCCATTACCCTCCCCCATTCCCTACCTCTTCTCTAATAATCTCCCTTCTACTTTCATGTTGTCATTTTTCCCCCTAGATTCCACATATGAGAGAAAATATGTGATATGTGTCTTTCTGCATCTGGCTTATTTTATATAACATGATGATCTACAGTTTCATCCATTTTTCCTGCAAATTATATTATTTTGTTCTTTATAGTCAAATAATACTCCATTTTGTATATATGCCATATTTCCTTTGCCAATTCATCCATTGATTGGGACATAGGCTGATTCCATATCTTGACTATTGTGGATTGTGCTACAATAAACATGGACATATAGCTATCTCTATATTATGTTGATTTTAATTCATTTGGATATAGACTCATGAGTTGTATAGCTAGATCATATGGTAGTTCTATTTTTAGTCTTTTGATGAACCTCCATACTGATTACCATAGTGGTCGTGCTAATTTACATTCCTAATGACAATGTGTAAGTGTTCCTTTCCCCATAACTCCATAAGTGTTCCTTTTCCCCATTATATATTGTATTTTTGGTGATACCCAATCTGACTGGGGTGAGATCCAATTTCAAACTGGTTTTATCTGTATTTCCCTGAGTCATAATCTATTTCCTGGTAGATGGTTTTGCCTCAGTGTTGATGGCTGATGGATCAGTGTGGCAGGTGCTAAAGAATGGGGGGGGGTATGCCAAAGCCAAACCTTAACTAAAACAATATGGACATTTACCAAACTGTTTGACTTTTTCTTTCATGAAAGCCTTCTGTGTAGCATATGATACTGTTTGATAGCATTTTACTCACAGTAGAACTTTTTTCAAAATTAAACTTGAGCGGATTAAAGATGGCAGAATAGAGGAAAGCAGTGTGTTTCTGTTGCTCTGAGACTCAAAACTCAACCAATGGGAAGACTGCTTCTTGGCAAGAGAAGAAAAGCAGTCAGAACTCAACAAAAGAAAGATAGTCAAAACATGGTTGAATTGGAGGCAGCACAGAGAACAGATGACTGAAACAAGGTCCACAGTCTCATCTGGTGAGCAGAAAAGAGAGCCAGATGCCATCTTGACAAGCCCCTGTGAGAGCTAGTGACTGCCAAAATGAAGTTTGATGACAGAGACCAACTCCAGCAAACAAGAAGCTAAATTTTGTTGAGCCACTGAGAACCAGAGAACCAACACCAAAAATAATTGTAATCTTCTCTCCACATGTGAATATCTCAAGACACAACTCCCAAGGCTGCCCAGCCAAACTGCCCAGCATACTCCTGTGGCTGCAGCTGAACTTTGACTGAAAAATGATATGACGTTCCTGCAGGGATCCCAGTGGTTATATCCCACTTCATCAAGATCACTTTGAATCTCCAGACCAACCAGTCAAACTACCCAGCGAATTGTGACTGCGGCTGAACTTATTGGGGCTGAGAAACTATAGGCAATTCCTGAAGGGACCTGAGTGGGTCTCATCAAGACAGTGAGTTTAGAAACCATCACAGCAGAAACCTGCACATCTGCAGGGATTTGTGTGGCAATGGAAAAACCGCACATAGTCTGTGAGTTTGCAAATCATCCCTGTGGCGGTTAGGGGGACTTCAGTCAGACAAAGCAGAAGCATAAATTAGCAGACAGTCACTAAGGACACTTGGGCAGATGGGATCTAGGGTTGGCAATTTGTCCTACCCCTTCAGGGTCTCCAGAGATCATCATAGGACCGCCAACAGTGGGGTCTTTGGAGAGAAATAACTCAGCCAACCATGCTGCAGGGATGGAGGGCTACAAACTCTCATCTGGCAGTAACTGGGAACCACAGCTACCATAGTCAGTGGCCACCAAGTTCTCAATGATTGCAGCTGCCCAGAACAGCAGCAGTGTCTCTAGGGCTAAATAACTACACCAGTCAAGCCCCAAACAATACAATCTCTTCTTGCTGGAGTTTGGGTCCTGAAAGCAGGAAGGCCAGGGACCAGCAGTATTCCAAGTAATCACAGCTAACAGAGGAGCAGCAGTGTCTCTAGGACAGTTTGATTCAGACAGCCACACTGCAGGCTGGGAACTCAATACTCTCTTGGCCACCAGAGTTTGTGCCTGGTGATCATACATGCCAGTGAATGACATACTCCACCTGACTACAACCAGCATATCAGCAGATGGTTCCTGGACCAACAAATCTTAACTAACCAGGCCACAAGTTAGAAACATCATAATCTCTGGCATTGCTGATCTTGGACCCATTGATCACAGAGACTGGATGTCAGTGTTCCGTATTGTTTCACGTGTTTGCAACCAGCAGAGCATCCATGCTATCTGTGTGGCATTAAATCCCAATCAGCAGGCCCCAGGCTCTGAAAAAAATTATAATCTCTGGCCCTGCTGAGTTTGGACACAGAGAGCACAGACTCCTGTAGCCAACCAAAGAATCCTGCTTACCTGAGCTAGGAACTATATCCTGTTAAAGAGGTTCTGGGGGACTAAGTCAAAAGTCTGATTATATGAGACAGAGCCATCAAGGCACATATATACCCCCTGAATGGGCCTTATTATGAAGGGATAACAAATAGGCATAGTTCTCCCACACAAAGAAAAACAGGATGCCAAGACAACAGAATACAAACCTGAGAATTCTGCAAACATGAGAATGAAGACCAACAAGGAAATAATAAACTCCCCCAACTCAACAACAAGGGAGATCACCAATATTGAGCTGCAGAAAATGCCAGGAGAATTCAGAATTTTGATTTTCAGGATGATCAAAGATGTCATAAATGAAATCAGAGAAAGTGTACAGGTAATGAAAGAACATATGAATAGAGAAATTAAGGTCCTATGTAAGAACCAAAAGAGGCTTTGAGTGAGTGAAATGAAGGGGAAAACAAAGGAATTAAAGATTTCAATAGCGCTGGGCGTGGTGGCGCACGCTTGTAATCCCAGTACTTTGGGAGGCGGAGACCGGAGGATCCGGGTCGCGGCCAGCCTCAGCTCGCTCTCTCTCTCTCTCTCTCTCTACCTAGTGAGGCCCTCCGCAACTTTGTGATACCCGGTTTCAAAATAAAGTATAAAAAAATAGGGCCAGGGGTGTAGCTCGGAGGTAGAACGCCCCTGGGTTCAATCCCCAGTACCGCAAAATTAAAAAAAAAAGATTTCAATAGAAACCACATTTGACAGACTGGACCACATGGAAAATAGAGTCTCACTCTTGAAAGAGAGCTCATTCAAAACTGACCACATAGTCAACAGTGTAGAGAAGACAATATGAAAACACAACTAGAATATCCAAGAAATATGGATAATATGAAATAACCTAACTTATGGATACTGGGCATTAAAGAAGGTCTATAAGCATAAACCAAGGGCATTAGAAAACTTTTCAGAAAAATAATATCAGAGAATTGCCCAAACAGAGAAAAAGAGTTGTACATCCACGTACAGGAGACATTCAGAACACCAATAAGAAGAGATCAAAGAAGAATTTGTCCATGCCACATAATAATAAAAATGACTAACATAGACATCAAGGAAAGAATGTTAAATGCATTTGAGAGCAAAAGGACTGGTGACATCCAAGGGCAAAACAATAAGAATAATTTGGGACTTCCCCAATCCAAATCATGAAAGCAAAGAGGGAATGATATGATACACTCCAGACCCTGAAAGAAGAAAACTTCCAAACAAAACTGCTATATTCAGCAAAGATATCTTTTAAAATTTACAGAGAAATAAAAACCTTCCACGATAAGCAGACACAAAAAGAATTCATGACTACCAAGTTGGCACTAGAAAAATAATTAAATAAATGAAACACAAAAATGGAAAAAGAAATAAATAACAGAACCAGAAAAAGGATGAATTCCACCAGATGGGCAACTAAGCAAAGTAGAAATAACACTATAACAATCAGAAATTATTACTCAAAATGACAGGAAACAAAAATCATCTCTCAATAATAACATTGAATGTCTAAGGTCTAAACTCCCCAACTAAAAGACATAGATTAGCAATGTGGATAAAAGAACATAATTCAAGTATATGCTGCTTGCAAGGAACTCCCCTGATAGGCAAAGATACTCATAGGTGAAAGGATGGGAAAAAATATTCCATGCAAATGGAGACTGAAAATAAGCAGAAGTTGCAATGCTCACATCTCACAAAGCAGACTTTAAGCCAAAACTTATTGGAAGAGACAAAGTAGGTCACTGCTTACTAATAAAAGGAAAACTACAACAAGAATATATAATGATAGTAAACTTTTATGTGGATACACCCACTTTCATAAAACAAACTCTTTAGGACATTAGGTCTCAAATAGACCCCAATGCAATAATATTGGGAGACTTCAACACATTGCTCACACCACTAGATCTATCTTCAAGACAAAAATATGAGTAAAGACTCTTCAGATATAAAAAACACTATAAACCCAACGGGCCTGATAGATACACAAAATATTCTAACAACAGCTGAGTACACATTCTTCTCAGCTGCTCATGGAGCCTTTTTCAAAATGGATCATATTCTGGGTCACAAAGCAAATAACCAGAAAATTTAAAAAATGTAATATAATTCCTTGCATCTTTTAACATCATGATGGAATAAAAGTAGAAATCAACAACAGCTAGACCAAAAGAAATTACATAAAAACATGGTAACTGAAAAATATACTCTTGAATGGGGACTGGATCATGGAATAAATAAGGGGAGAAATTAAAAAAACTAGGATTAAATGAGAATAGAGACACAATATACCAAAATCTATGGGACACTTTGAAGGCAGTTTTAAGAGGAAAATTTATAGCACTGAGTGCCCACATAAGAAAAACAGAAAGTCAGCACATAAACAACCTAATATCACACCTCAAGGACCTCAAAAAACAGGAACAGACTAATTCCAAAGCCAGTAGAAAGCAGAAGATAATTAAAATCAGAGCAAAAATCTATGAAATAGAGAACAACATCAAAAAATTACAAAAGATCAACAAAACAAAAGCTGGTTCTTTGAAAAGATTAACAAGATTGATAAACTCTTAGCCAACCTAACCAAAAAAAGGAGAATCAACCCAAATTATTAAAATAAAAATGAAAAAGGAGATATTATCACAGATAGTGGAAAAAATCCAGACGATCATCAGAAGCTATTCTGAAAACTTATACTTCAATAAACTGTAAAACAAAGAAGAAATCGACAGATTTCTAGATACATACAACCTACCTAAATTGAACCAAGAGGATATTGAAAACCTAAACTAACCAATAGCCAGAAAATAGACAGAAATAGCAATAAAAGTTTTCCATCAAAGAAAAATCTAGATCCAGATGAATTCCCAGCTAAATTCTACACAACCTTTATAGAAGAACTAAACCCAATAATTCATAAATAATTCCACAAAGTTAAAAGAGATGGAATCCTTCCAAACTCCTTCTATGAGGCCAGTATCACTTTAATAACAAAAGCATATAAAGATCCCTAAAGAAAAGAAAATTACTGATCAATATCCTTGGTGAACATGAATGCAATAACTCTAAAGAAAATACTAGCAATACATACCCAAAATCATATCAAGAAAACTATATACCACAACTAAGTTGTAAGGATGGTTAAGCATATGCAAATCAATACATATCATTCACCAGGTAAATAGAACTAAGGACAAAAATTACATGGTAATCTCAATAGATACTGAAAAAACATTGACAAAATCCAACACCCATTCATGTTAAAAACACTGCAGAAAATCAGAGAAGGAACTTACCTCAACATCATAAAGGCAATATGCAATAAATCCACAGCTAACATCATATTGAATGAGGGAAAACTGCAATAATTCCCTTTAAAATAAGGAACAAGACAAAGATGCCCATTACCACCACTCCTTTTCAATATAGTACTGGAGACTCTAGCCATAGTGATAAGGAAAGAGAAGAAAATTGAAGAAATACAAATAGGACATGAAGAGCTAAAATTACCTCTGTTTACATATGACATCATCCTATACTTAAAAGACGCAGAAAACTGAAACAAAATACTTCTACAGCTGATTAACTAATTCAGCAGAGTAGCTGGATACAAAATTAATCTAAAAAATTAGTAGTTTCTCTATTTACCAGCCATGAATCCACTGAAAAAGAAATCCAGAAAACAATTCCATTCACAATAATCTCAAAAACAATGAAATACCTAGGAATAAATCTAACCAAGGAGGTAAAGGAATGAAAATTATAAAACACTAAAGAAAGAAATTGAAGACCTTAGAAGATGGAAAGCTCTCCCATGCTCTTGAATAAGCAGAATAAATATTATCAAAATGGCCATTCTACCAAAAGTGGTCTACAGAGTCAAAGCAATCCCTATCAAAATATCAATGTCAAGCCGGGCATGGTGGCACATGCTTGTAATCCCAGTACTTGGGAGTCTGACACCAGAGACCTCAGCTACATAGCGAGGATCTCCACAACTTAGTGAGACCCTGTTTCAAAATAAAGAATAAAAAAATAGGGCTGGGGGTATAGCTCAGAGGTAGAATGCCTCTGGGTTCAATTCCCAGTACTGCAAAAAAAAAAAAATACCAATGTCTTTCTTCACAGATCTAGAAAAATTAGTGCTAAATTTCATATGGAGAGATAAAAGACCCAGAATAGCCAAAGAAATTCTCAGCAATAAGAACCATGCAGGAGGTATCACAATTTCTGACTTTAAATTATACCATAGAGCTACAGTAATAAAAACAGCATGGTATTGACACAAAAAAAGCCCTATAGACCAATGGAACAGAATAGAAAATACAGAAACAGATCCACACACTTATAGCCAATTCATTTTCAACAAAGTTACCAAGCACATACATTGGAGAAAATACGGGCTTTTCAACAAATGGTATTGTAAAAACTGGTTATCCATTTTTAGAAAAATGGAATTAAATCCCTACCTTTAATCCTGCACAAGAGTCAACTTGAGATGGATTGACGACCTCAAAATTAGTCCAGGGACTTTGAAATTATTAGAGGAGGGCATAACACCAGCAATACAACATATAGGCACAAGTAGAAACTTCCTCAATAAGACCCCGGAAGCTCAGGAAACTAAATTAAGGATTAATATGGTGTTAAACTAAAAAGTTTTTGCTCATCAAAGGAAACCATCAAGAGTCTAAAGAGAGAGGCTACATAATAGGAGAAGATCTTTGCCAGCTATTCTACTGTGATAGAGGACTATTATCTAAAATATACAAATTATTTAAAAGACATTACATTAAAAAAACCAAATAACCCAATCAAGAAATGGATGATACAAATGGCCAATACATACATGAAAAAATGTTCAACATCATTATGAATCAGGAAGGTGCAAATCAAAACTACACTGAGATTCCATCTAACCCCGATCAGAATGGCAATCATCAAGAAGTCAAACAACAATAAGCACTGGCAAGGATGTGCAGAAATAGAAACTCTTCTACACCGTTGGTGGGATTACAAATTAGTATAGCCACTATGGATATCAGTGTGGAGATTCCTCAAAAATTTGAGAATGGGTCCACCATATGTTCCAGTTATAACACTCCTGGGTATCTTTCCAAAGGGACTGAAATCAGAATATTATAGTTATAGTAATTCATGCATATCCATGTTTATAGCAGCATAATTTATAATAGCCAAATTATGGAACCAACCCAAATATCCATCAACAGATGAATGGATTACAAAATTATGAGATATACACACACAGTAGAATTCTATTCATCAATAAAGAAGTACAAAATGTCATTTGAAGGGAAATGGATGAGCCTGGAGAACACTGTGTTAAGCCAGGTTGAGATTAGCCAGTGACAGAAAGTGAAGGGTCATATGTTTTTTCTCATATACAGAATCTGTGGAGTAATCAGGATACAAGAGGGACTTTAAATAATGGAGGAGAAAACACTAGTTGCGTGAGAGGGGTGATCTACGGGAGGATGTGGTGGGGGAGAGGGATAATTAATGAAGGAATCACTACCATTGACATTATGTACATATGTGAGAATACCAATGCCAATCTCAATATCCTGTATGGGGTAGAGGGAGAGGGTGGAGAGGGATCCGGGGGAAAGCTCACCAAGTGCTGTGTACATGCAACTTCCCGTCCATTTAAGATTTATCCTGTGATTGTATCAATTTGGTCACATCTTCAGGTCCCCTTATTATTCTATTACTCTTGCTAGTTCCACAACATCTGCAGTTACTTTCTATACTGAAGTCTTGAACTCTATAAAGTCATCCATGAGGGTTGGAATCAACCTCTTTTCAAACTCCTGTTATGTTGACTTCTTGATTTCATCTTAGGAACCACCAATGCTCTTAATGGTATTTAGAATGGTGAATCCTTTTTAGATGTTTTCAACTTACTTTGCTTAGATACATCAGAGGAATAAATGTCCATGGTAGCTCTGCACTTATGAAATATATTTTATCAACAATAAGTCCTGAGAGTAAACATTACTCTTTGATTATGGATTATAGTTTAAATATTGGGTTAGCAGGTACAAAAACAACATTAATGTTTTTATATCTTCTTCAGATCTTGTGGATGATCAGGTACATTGTCAGTGTGCAGTATCATTTGAAAAGAAGTCTTTTTTAATAAACGGTAGTTCTCAATAGTAGGTGTAAAATATTCATTAAAACAGTTTTGCAAATAGATCCATACTTTGATTTTACATGTATAGAACAAAGACAGAGTAGATGTAGGATAATTCTTAAGGACTCTAGAATTTTTGAAATGGTAAATGAGCATTGGCTTCAACTTAAAGTCACCAGCTGCATTAGCTGCTGAAAGGAGAGCCAGCCTGTTCTTTGACACTCTCAAGTCAGACAGGACTTCTCTCTAGCTATGAAAGCCACAGATGGCATCTTCTTCCAATGGAAGGTTGCTTATTCTGCATTGAAAATCTAATGTAGCCCCCTTTATCAATTATGTTAGCTTGGTCTTCCACATAACTTTTTGCAGCTTTCATATTGGCACTTGCTGCTGTGCCATACATTTTATGTTTTGGGGATGTCATGTTTCCTAAAACTTCATGAGCCAACCTCTGCGAGTTTCAGACATTTCATCTGTAGCTTTCTCACCTCTCTTAGCCTTTGTAGAATTAAAGAAAGTTAGGGCCTTGCTCTGGACTAAGCTTTGGCTTAAGGAAATGCTATGGCTGGCTAGCTCTTCTATCCAAACCACTAACAATTTCTCCATATGTGCAACAAGGCTGATTTCCTTTCTTTTCATCTGTGTGGTTCCTGAAGTAGCTCTTTTAATTTCTTTTAATGGCTTTTCCTTTGCATTCAAAGAATGGCTATTTGGTTGAAGAAGCCTAGCTTTTAGCCTATTTCATCTTTTGACATGCCTTCCTCATTAAGCTAAATAATTGTTAGCTTTTATTAAAATGGGAGACTTGTGATTTCCTTTTTCTTGAATACTTGGAGATCATGGCAGGATTATTAATCGGACTAATTTTAATATTGTTATATCTTGGGTAGTAGGCAGGCCTGAGGAGAGGGAGAGGGATGTGGGAATGGCTGGTTGGTTGAGACATAGAACACACAGCATTCATTATGTTTGCCATCACACAGGTAAGGTTTTTTTTTTTTTGCGGTACCGGGGATTGAACCCAGGGGCCTTCTATCTCCGCGCTACACCCCCGGCCCTATTTTTTATACTTTATTTTGAAACCGGGTCTCACTAAGTTGCAGAGGGCCTCACTAGG